>CM021106.1:419533884-419707158 GCA_007115665.2 Sequoiadendron giganteum
TCAACCTTGCAATTATATATGATTTATTGTTGATAGGATGTATGTTGGTATGTGGTAACTAATCATGCAAATAATGTACACTTGTAGCAAGATATGGGGTTCCCGTTGATTTTTTTAGTTGACACATCAAGGTTTTCTTGTTGACAAGTCAAGGTTTTTTTTCGCTGACATGTCAAGGTTTTTTTTTCTCGCTGACATGTCAAGGTTTTTTTGTTAACACGTCAAATGAAAAATGACCTTGTAAAACCCTAATTCTAGAAGATTCCAAAAAGCTTGTTATAAGCGGTTGGGATGTAGGTAGATGAGGGTGTATTTTGAGAGTCTGATAGCGGTCGTGTTGTCTCTTGATCTCTAGTGGTGATACTCCTATGAGAATCTTGCTTTGTAAGTATATTGTAATCTTTTGATTTTTGAATAATATATTAGGCAACTTTTGGAGTGTGGGGTTTCTCTCTTGAAACAGTTTTCTCCACGTAAATCATTGTGTTGTGGTGTTCATGATATTTATGTTTATTTTTGTTTAAGTTTTTTGTAACTATTAAAGATCTATAAATTTTTTGCATTACTCTCCTCTTAAGGTTAGTGTAGGAATTCATTTTGCTACCTTAGCTTCCTTACATATTCTTCCCCTCGTACCTCATTTTCCTCAACACAATGGTAAGGAATATGATCTTGTTGAGAAGCTTCATGCTACTCCAAACAAGATTTAATTATAGGACTTGATTCAAACCTCACCAACCTATCATAACATACTCTAGGAGGCTTTACAAAAAAAATTTGTCCCACCTTATGCTAAGCCAAATAATATAGCATACTTACTTGAGGGTATGAATTCAACTAATTTAGACATTGTCTTCCATCAAAGTGAATTACCTTCCATTGAAACTCAAAATAAATATGATACCTTAATGATATTTGTGGTCATTAAAAAAATTGGGGTTAGCATACCTTTATTGATAATGGATCAGGTCTCAATGTGTGTACCATTGATCTCTTAAGTAAGCTTGGTATGGATAAATTGCTCATTCAACCTGATGCTTTATCTATTCATGGTTTCAATAATTCTAGTAGGAAACCATTCAAAATAATCAAAATACCTATTAAGGTAGCTCCTATAGTTTTAAATACCCTTATCCATGTTATGTCATATTCTCTCTCGTGTAATCTTCTCCTTAGAAGACCATGGATTCATGATATGGGAGGAGTTCCTTCCACCCTTGACCACATAATGAAGTATACATATAACAAGGTTTATACGGTGAAAGCTAATCCTAATCCAAAAGTTGTTTGCAAAATAAAATGGGACATAAGAAACCTTTTAATATATTGATTCCATCCTAAAAAATTGAACCTATCTTTCAATGATAAGGACAATGATGATTGTGACTTTCCCATGACTAAAATCTTTGGTGATGATTGGAGCTCATTAGATTTTGCACCTACTTTCATGGGAGAGTATAAAATCTCACCATCTACACCCAAAGAATCAAAGGAAGTCGTAATGGCATCTACACAATCTTCAATAGATTATCCTCGAACATCTAATTTTACAAATTATAGTAATAAAAATGATACTAGCTATACATCTACTTTTGATGATTACAATTATGAAAAACCACCTTCTTCAAAGGAAATGGATCTATTTATGTAAAAGTATTTAAAATTTTGTCTCAATTTGGCTATAATCGTAATGGTTGTGGTAAAAAGGAACAAGGTATCAAGGTCCCTCTAGAATTGAACACATAAAGCATGAAAAATGGTCTTGGTTATCGTCCTTCAAAATCCACCAAAGCTTATCATAGACGCTTAATGTGAACATGATAAAAGATCCTCCTAAGGCATTACTCAATTTAATTCATCCTAAAATGATAAGTACAAACAACAATCTTTCATTGGATATATTTTTTACTACTGCATCCTTAGTAGAATTTTTGGGAATCTAGGGCAACTTACCTACTTATCATCTTGATTGTGGATTTTCTTATTGTCTAAATAGTGATGCATAATTTGGAAAAAATGCTTGTATATTAGATGATATGGTATATTATCAAGGAATACCCAAAACTTTTAGACCTTTCATATCACAATACACTGCTTGTAGGAGATACTATTGATGTCTTGATGGATCCATCTAACTCGAATAAGATTATTTTAAATGGAAAATGCCTCAAATCTAATGAATAACAAGAAAATTTTACACTCTTACATGACTTTCCTAAACTATTTTCTTGGTCCTACTCATATATGCCTAGTATAGATCCTAAGTTAGTCACACATAAAATTGTGTTGTAAGATGATGCTAAATTGGTCAGACAAAAGATTCATAAAATGAATCACAAAGTGACTTTATTGAGATTGAAAAAAATTACAAGCTGGTTTCATCCACCCTATCGACTATTCACCTTGGATATTAAACATTGTGATTGTCACAAAACCTGGTATCACATTCGAATGTGTATGGATTTTCAAAACCTTAATAAAGCATCTTTAAAATATGATTTTTCTTTGCTTAACATAGGATATGATTATTAATTCTATCATTGGGCATGCTTTACTTTCATTCATGGATGGATTCTCTAGATATAACCAAATCTTTATCAATCTTCAATACCAATACAAAAATGTTTTTATTACACCTTGGGGAACATTTTGTTGGGTTGTCATGCCATTTGAATTAAAAATGTTGGAGCGATTTATAAGAGGGACATGATATTAATATTTCATAATTTTATCCATAACATCGTAGAGGATTATGTCAATGATATCTTGGAAAAATCTATATCACATCAAGATTATGTTAAAATATTTTGATAAATATCTGAGTGAATCCATAAATATAACATACAATTGAATCCTAGAAAATATGTCTTCAGTGTGGATAGTGGAAAAATATTAGACTTTATTGTGTTACACTGGGGTATTGAAGTAGAAACAAATAAAATTGATGCTATAATATAAACATTCCACCTCCTAAAAATATCTCTCAACTTCATAGTTTACAAGGAAAGATTCAAGCTATCTATCATTTTTTTGCATCATTAGCAGATCAGACTTTAAACTTCAATTAGTTACTTAAGAAAGATTCTCATTTTATATGGAACAAAGACTGTAAAAAATCCTTCGAAAATTTGAATCAATATTTGGCTAACCCACCTATTTTACAACCAACCAATTCAAGACATCCTTTTATTCTTTACATTTTTGCTTCATCTAATGCTCTTCCTACACTATTAGCGTAACATGATGAGAATGGTAAAGAATATCCTGCCTACTACATTAGTTTAACATTGATTGATTATAAAACATGATAAATGGCAATAGAAAAATAATGTTTGGCTCTTGTATTTGCTGAAAGTAAATTGAGACATTATTTGTTAAATGTTAAAGTGCAGGTTGTTACAAAATTTGATCCATTGCAACATCTTTTCTCCAAAACTAATCTTTCAAGATGTTTAGCTAAATGGGTAGTGTTGTTAACAAATTTTGACCCAAAATTTGTCTCTTAAAAGGAAATTAAGGGTTAATCATTGTCTAACCATTTAGTTCAGGCTCCTGTTGGAAGAATAAGAAGTTTGTCATTGATGCATTTGTTGGCAACATGAGCATATGGGATAAGTATAAATTGCACAGTATGCAATTCAGTGTTGTCATTGATTTCAACATTATATTTCGTTATTAAGACCATTGTGCAAATTATTTTGTAGAGCTTGAGCATGTTTGAGGATGTTTATAAAGTATAATTTTGCAAGAAGGTTTGATCCGGTGAAGGCAATCGATATGTAAATTGACTAACTGTCAATATAAGTAATTCTAGTGTACATGACATCCGAATTTTAGGTCCATATTGGTTCACTATATAAGATCTTACTCTGCATGTTTGATATAAGTTTTTTAGATGATAAAGGAACCTAAATTTAGAATTTCATATTGTTTTGGCTCCTAGTGTTGAAGTTATGAGTGGCAGTATATATGTCTAGTAGTAACAAGTGTTTTCTAATTCAATGCACATGTTTTAGTGAATCTGCACTTCTCCACGGATTGGAATCTAGCTTTGCAGATTTGTGGAGATGTTGACAGGTGTCGGTAGAGTGTGTATTCCAAATGACATAGAGTTTGGAGGTCTACGTGTCTATTTGTGGTTGTACAATTGGTGAATTTTGTTATTAGGTCATTATTGATGTCGACCTAATTAGTTTTGTGTATTGTGGAGTTTGAATATGTATTGGTCTATTATGTGGATGCTATTTTTAGGGCCATTTTGACCTATTTTAAATTTTTATGAATTTTGATTCTTGGCACAAAGCATGCATGAATAGATATTTAGCTGACAAGTTATATTTTATATATTACATCTAATTAGGCCGACCTAATTGATGTTGTAGATGTTTATGAATGAAGTAGATATATATGTAAGATATTTTTTGGTTTTTTGAAGTTTGCAATATGTGATAAGAGTTTTTGGATGTGATTTGTGCAAGATTAAAGAAAATGCAGAGCAGAGCAGAGAGTTAATTCAGATCAGTATGAAGTGTGTAAAGTCTATATTATGAGCTTCAAAGGAACTATAATTCATGCATATGTTAGATGTAATTGTAGTAGTTCAAATCTTGGATATGTTCCATTATATCCTCTATCTTTTCTTCTTTCAGTGGGTTGTGAGTCCACCTACAGTGAGCACTTCTATAATATACTATAACCAGTTATAATATATTGTGAGCTAATCCTGCTTGTGGTTTTTCCTATTTTATGTTTTCCACGTAAAAATCCGGTGTTCATGTGCTATGTGATGTTGTTGGTTATTTTCATGCTTTTATTCATTACTGTAAATTAAATATTCTACAAGGATTGAATGTTTATATGCTTAAGTGGTTTAAAATAATATTGATTCACCCCCCTCTAAATATTTTGAGTGTTCAAAAATTGGTATCAGAGCTTGGTTCCTTGGAAGGAGCTTAACTGCATTGGGAAGATCTTGGAGGTTGAACACATGGTTGTTAGAATACTACCTCCTCCTTCAAAAGAGATTCCTACTATTGGATCTACAGAAGAAGTTTGTATGTTTGACATAAATGGAGAGCTCAAAATTGCCCTTAAAGATTTGGAAAGAATTGAAGGTGAAAATAGAGATCTGAAAGAAAATGTCAAAGAAGTAGATGAACGTATTAGAAAGTTGAGAGAACAAATCAAGAAATTCAAAGAAAGGCATAAGGAAGTCAATGAACAATTAAATCAAGTAAACAAAACAATTGCCAATCTAAAGAAGCAAGTTGAAGAAATAAAAAGAGTTGAAGAATGTCTGAATACAACGGTAAAAAGAAAATTTAAAGATTGCACAAAGCTTGAACAAGAAGTTGTGAATCTGAGATCAGATTTTGATAAAGCAAAGAATCATGAAGATAAATTCAAGAAGAGATTTTTCACGCTTGATGAAATGATTGCAAATTAGAAAGGCTCTAAAAGATAAAGGTGGATTAGGGTTTGAAATAGGAGAAAGCTCAAAGATAGATCAAACTCCAAATCAAGTTGAAAATAAGACTGAAGACAAGAAAAGAAATGGAAGAAGATTCAAAATCAAAGGAATGAAGCTAGAAGACCACCGGTCAAACAACCAAATGTATAAAGGTACCCATCTTGTAATTGTTTATGTTATTCTTAAAATAGATTTGGACATAAGGCTATGGAATAGAGAAGCATAATGAATTAGAATGTTACATCTTTTCCTAGTTAGTGTTTTACATGCAAAAGATTTGGCTATTAAGTTGGTAAATGCAAAAATCAAATGATGAATGGTTATAACAATGGTAGAATGGTTCAATCTTTCAATGGCTATTGCTATATATACAACGGATTTTGGCATAAAGTTAATCAATGCAAATCTATAATGAATGGAAGTAAGATCGATCAAAAGAATGTCATATGCTACAATTGCAATAGGCCTGGACACATTTCTAAGTTTTGCAGAAGCAAAAATATGAAGAAGGATAATATGGTAAAGAAGAATGATCCAGTACAAAAGGTTGATCTGGTAGAGACAAAGAAGGAGATGAATAAGATTTGGAAAAACCAGGAAGAGACGGAGGATAAGGATGAGTCTGTACCAACATCTGGTGTAGATTTTCCCTTTGGAAACTAAGTTGAGAGCTTTGGCTCAGGGGGAGCTTTAATGGAAAACCTTTCTTCCCCTACCAAAGAAATGGTGTTGATGCTTCAACATGTGGATATGAGGTGTGAATTAATGTGCTTGATCTATTGGAGAATATCCCAGTAGAAAATATCATGATGCATACATTTGTGTAGCATTTGAAGTTGAATGTATAGATAGGGTTTTTACTAACTTTTTAGTTTGAGTATTCAACACGAAATTAGGTTAAATGGAAACAGTTTATAAGTGATCTCACTTAAGAAAAATTCATTTATAAACAAGTAACCTAGAGAAGAAGAGAAAACAAAGAGAGTAGTGTGCGAGTAAAACCCTACTCAAAAAATGAATTAAAAGGTATTTATGGTCTCTACTTGCCCTAGTTTTTTAAAAAGTATTTTGAAAACAATTGAAATGGCAACACCAAGGGTTGTTGAGGTCTCAGAATGATCCTGACCAAAGTTTAAGGAACATACAAATAAATCCATGGAAGTCAACCCAAATAGAGCATTTTTGAGGGTCCCCTAGGGTGTTTTGCACACTGAAGACATAAGAATCTATATTCATGGAAAATTGGAAGAGTATGACCACTCAAAGCTTGGTGATGTATGGGAAAAAGATTTCATCAGTGATGAATTTTCATTGAAACCTGAATATCAAAATTTGGTTACAAAGAAGCTCGATGTTTGGCAAGGGTTTCCCAACTTTTTCCATGATGATGCTTGGGTTAGAATTGCACTAAGTTTGTATTCATGAAAAATTTGTATGGAAAGATATGCCCAACATGATTACTAAGGAGGTAATTAGGGTTGTGATGGGTTTGTTCTCAACTAGACTAGTTTTGGTACTTAAGTCTGTAAAAAATGAGGTTGTAATGGAGTGAATAAGTGCAACATATAACAAGAGAGGCTTGACCACCAAGGACATTAGGAACCTGGTAGTAAAATATGCATCAATGATGATCAATCACAAGTTATACTTCTCTAACAGAGAGAATTTAGTATCCGCAACAAGCATCAACACAACATATGAGATGGTTGTGATGGGAGCTGACTATGATCTATGTGAATTATTGAGACAACAGCTAATGTAAAATTTGCAAATGACAAAAGAGTCTAGATATTCATTCAAATATGGAACATTGATCATATGTTCAAGCTATTTTACTTTTTTAGAGAACTAACTAGAACAAAGAGTGTTGTGTGGCTTTGAAATAAGGTAGACCTATAGCACACCAGATTAGAGACATTTTGAGAGGACTTGGAGATGCTAAGGCATAGGATGAGGCTCTTGTGGCATTTTTCACAATTTTCTAGAAGAGAATGCAAGAAAAGAAGAGAATTCCCCAGAAGATGGTGGAGAAGCATAAGAATGGAATCACATTCGTGGTGACAAAGGATGAGTGCATTATACAAGCTATTGAGCCTAGAATAGTATGGATTTCAAAAATGAGATATGAAATCATTGAAGAAGATATTATGGGGATTGCAAACTACATGTTGAGCAAACCAAAGGACACCTCTGAGGAGAGATATGGAACACATGAGTATAATTCCATGCAAGTGAATATGGATCAAAGATAGTCATAGATAAAGAAGACCGTTGAAAATATGAATACATAGTTTTGTGAAGGCTATGGGCCTCACTAAAGAATAGGTTGAAAAGGAAAAGGCTATGTTAGATGCTCTAGGAGGATCATCTAGCAGAAGAAGGTCTGGTAGGACTACTACTAATCCTTTGGTTACCCCTAAGTCCTTTGGGATTATGCCTACCTCAGGAGAAAAGAGAAAAGAACCTGTAAGTGAAGGAGAAGACTTCTCTGGTAAAACAACAAAAGAGGCCTGAAAAGGAAAAGGTTGCTTCGACAACTCAAAAAACTAGCCCAATGAGAAGGAGAGTGAAGACAAAGGCCACTAGCGAGTAGTACTTGGGAGTAAATGTGGAAGATAATAATGAAGACACTAAACCATTAATCCAAAAGAGGAAAACATAAGCTTCACAAGCTGAAGCCAATGCAAAGAAGGTAAGATTTGATGTAATTGATACAGGCAGTGAAGTAGAGGTTGAAAAGGAGAAGGAAAGGTATAGAGTGCAAATGTGAGAAGAAAGTAGAATCCAGCAAGAAGAAGACTTTAAAAGAGAAGAAAAATAAAAATAAGAAGACTCTGGTAAGGAATCATAGTCCTATGAAGTTAGATGATTTATTTAATGGGATTGTGCAAAATGAAATGCTAGAAGAAACAAATACACTATACACTGAGCCTGATGAGGTGGATAAGGCCACCATTATAGAAGCTATTGTAAAATACATTGTTGTTTTTGAAGTAGATGTGAGAAATATTAAAAAATAATTTCCTGTAGAACTATGGAATGTATTGATTGAGAGAAGAAAAGAAGTTATAGAGGAGGAAGCTAAATTGAAAACTTGTGCTTTGGAAAAGATCGACGCACCTCTCTCCGAGGAGAATAAAGCCACATTGGCTAACTGTATATAGTAAGGAGTTCAAAACGAAGCAAAAGGTAATCAGTCTCATGAGCAGAGATTAGAATGATCTTGAGTGGCTCCGAAAAGAGTCTGTGGAGAAGGTTGCAGAATTGGCTCAAAGATTGGGAATGACTTCAAAAATATCAAAAGAAATGCATGTTGAGATGATAGCTTCAGATGTGAATACTAAAGAATCGACATAGAATGATGATGCTCAACATGAGCATGAAACCAAAGAAGGGAATGTGCAAGATAATTTTCTTCCTAAAGTGGAAGAAATTGTAGAAGAAAATTTTGAAGTTGATCCAGGACCCCTTTATGAGCTAGGACCCAAGTTAAAATATGTTATTGGTGATATTTTAATGATCAAAATTCAAATTTTAAATGTAAGCTTTTGGAATCCGATATTTGAGCAAATAGATAAACACCTATAAATACCTAGTCTTTTTGATCATTTGAAAAGAATAAGACTTAAGGAGCAAGTTTTGAGAAGCAAATATTATTGTCAAGAGCATTCAAGAGAAATATTATCAGTCATTTGTAGCAGCAATCAAGATCCTAACATCATGTCAAATTTTATGTGTTTTTATGTTATCTTGTGAAGGCTAACAAGTGTTGTAGGTCTTCATGCATTCAAGAGAATAAATCAAGCAAGATCCAATTCCCTTGAAGTGATGTGTATGTCTTCAATCTTTCAAGGAAGATATTGAAGGGTGGTGAGTTGTAGCAATTTGTTCATTCATCATTTCCTTCCTTTCCATTAAGGTTTTATCATTAACATTTCCATTGTGAAAATGGGAATACTATTCATTGATTTGACTGAGGTAAACCACTATATGACACACACATTTTTTCCTCTTTATGTATGTGCAGGTTACAAGTTGAAGAAGTATTGAAGAGATCTTGAAGAGAAATTTTGTTGCATTTATTTTCATCATTCTTGTCAACCTATGGAAACTAAGTTGTAGAATTAATTTCTGACATTTCGATAAATTTGTAGGTGGAAAACATCTCAAATCTAGCACCAGAGGACCGTAAAAAGTATTTTTGGAAGACTAATCAAAGACCCATTCACCTAGGGGTGAACGAATCCCTCTACACATGATGGAATCAACTTTTTCTGATAGGTACATACTCTCATATATCTCTCAGATCTACCTACAAAGTGCTTCTCAATTTGTTTATCTTTGGGAATCTATATTTTACATATTAGGTCATATAGTTTAATTAGTATCATCATTACAAATCATTTCTAGATCATTCCTAATCATCATAAGGCCCTAAAGAATCACCAACCCAAGTCTGATTGATTCACCATTTAGGTTGAAAGTTAACCTCTTGGCTTTGTAGTTGGTATTCTAACAAAATCTAGGAAAATTCCCCTTGAGTCCTATGTTCTTTGCATTTAGAATCTAGGACCACCCCTTTCCCACCATTTCATAATGGTACATTGTGGTGTATGGAGGTTTTGATGTGAGATTAGATTTTGGGTTAATGTGATACATACATGTTCCCCCTAATAGGTAGAGCCCCTACTCCCCCTATGTGGAATTCCTCTTTGGAAATCTAATGTGATAGTGATGTAGTTGGGTGCTTTGCAATTATATGTAGTGTAAATCAATATGTGCATATGTGTATTGTTGGTGTTAAGCGATCATAATGTGTTATGTTGTGAAGAGTTTAAAAGGGGCTAAATGTTCCCCATGATCAGGGGTGGGTTATCTCACAACCCTATGGATGGGTGGAGAGCCCATTGGCATATTGTTGTTTTTCCTCTCTTGCTTATTTTTGGGTTTTTTGATGGATTTTTAAACATGTTGGGAAGTGCTCAAGTCCTTGGGAAGAAAATAAATTTTGTGTGGATTCGAGGAAAGATGTCCTTATTTTATCTTGTCTTTTTCACATCAAAGCTCTATAAATCATTTGAAAACAGTTGTAACACATTCTTGAAAATATTTGCAAAATGATATTGTTAGTGAGTTTCCAAAATAGGTATTAAAGTTATGTATGCATTGAAAAAAGAAAAGAAAAATCAATTGTGCGCAAAGTTGTTGCATTGTGCTCTAATAGCTTAATCTTGCATATATGTCTTTACATTCTATTTGAAAAAGAAATTTTAAGAAAGTTGCATTGATATTTGAAACATTTTATGGATCTATGTTTTCTTGTGTTTTTTATAATTTTAAGTAAATAAATAAATAAATGAGGGATTGAATCTTAGGACCTATATTGTGAATTAAATTTTACTCATGCAACTATGTATTCATTTAAAGGAAAAAAGAAAAAGTTTACCTCAATGTGCAAGGAAATATGTTTGTTTATTTTGTTGGATGCAAATATCTTTTTAAAAGAATAGTAGAAGAGTTGCTACTTTAATGTGATTGTTACCAAAAACAATAATGGTCTTGCATCACTAGTAGTTTATGTAAATACTTACAATTTGAGAAACTATTGAAATCCAAAACGGAAAATGGAAAGGGTTAATTTATTCATGCAAATTCATAGTTAAAAATATTGGTGCATTTGACTTAGGAAGGAAAGAAAAACTTGATGCACTATTTTATGTAGGAATCCAACAATTTTGTCTTGAAACTATTATGTCTTTATTAAGAATTTAATTACTTATAGTTGTTGGAGTTTTACCAAATACAAGTATTCTTAAAATGCATATAAATGCAAGAACTAATTTAAAAATATGAAAATGTTAATTTAAATGATTTAAACTATTAATTCTTAAGAAAAAATAACAACAACTATAATCCAATCTAGAAAAACCAAAATCCAATATACACAACAAATTTGAACCAATTAAATCGATAAACTCAAATTTAAAAATGGAGCAAAGAGAAATTAAAAGAAATTGAGGGCAAGAGTACCGACCTATGATGGTCGACCATAATGGGACACCATCACATGCAACCTCTTGAGGGCACCAAGGCCGCTGCAAGAAGGGGCAAAGATCAAGTAATTCCATCACCCCCTCTCACATTCATACGCCCCTCTCCATTGGACATAAGTATTTAGAATATTAACATCAATTATTTTCCTTCGGTAGTTGACCTTTTAAAATGGCAATTAATGACATTAAGTGCATACTAGAATCTGAAAATTAATCTTAATAAAATGAAAAAAAGAGCAGGATAAAATATGTGAATAGTGATTGGCATGGCAAGGCAACAGTTAGAAAAAAAAGAAAAGCAATCATTAAGGAAATGGAATAGAACAAATAAAAACTTAACACAAATAATAATTTGTGAAGCAAATCTTTGGTGAACTCAAACTAAAAATAAAATATGGCATGAAGGCATGGCATATGTAACCATTAAACTTAATTCAAAAACTAATCTACAAACTTGTAATCTACAAACTTGTAACTGAATATTGTAAAGAGATCCTATAAAATAAATAATTTCAATTGGAGGCAGTTAGTAGTTAAAAGAAGGATTAAAAGAAGGATTAGACTCATAGTTAATGCAAACATAAGAATCTCTTAAATATATTTGTGAAATAAAGTATTCTTAAATTAATAAAAGAAAGATAATTAGATGTATGAAATTACAAGTAAATAATTAATGAAAGAATTTAATAATTAGAACTCAAAAAGGGAAAACCATGGTTAAATTTATAGTTAGTAATTTTAGAAGTTTTCTTATTACATTTAAGAATCAATCAAATTGAGTAATGTATTTAGTTAGTGGGTTATAGAAGTTTTCATATTATGTTCGTAAAGCATTCAATAGAAAGTTTCTATTTTAATACTAAAAAGCTAAATGTAAGGTTTTATAACTATTTAATTATTATTAGAGGATAGAATATCAATGACAAAAAAAATCAAAAATAAAATAAAACAAAATAAATTCAAGTGGATGGAGTTTGAAAATCCATTTTAAGAAACTTAACAAATTAAAATGATGAAAATCAATATACATTAGTTCATATATTTAAAAATTACGTAAGAACAATTCAAGTAAATTCCCATAATCAAGTGGAAATTATCCTTCATCAAAATTGAAGGGGCATGAGAATAAGGTTATTAAAATATATTTATTATTATTTACTTAAGATTATTATAAGGGAATGCCTACATTCTAAATTAAAAAATGGATTTTATATATATAGTTATATTCCTTACTCAAAAATATATGTCTAGAAGTTTTTTTCAATTTAAGACTAAAGAATTTTATAGTTAAACTTGAATAAATAAATGGAGTTGCTTTAGTAATCTTTAGACTACGAACTAAGATAACAAGGGATTTTGATAGTGATAGCATTAAATCAAGGCTAGAAATTAAACCATAGTAACAAATTTACCTTTAAAATTTAATCAAGAACTACTAAGTAAATCCAAGCAATAAATGTTTGTTTGATCTCCAAAGTAAGATTTAACCTATCATTTAAGATTTGATAGAATCCAATTAATTTTTTATAATATTAGTGCTCATAGTGATGTGTAAGAAATTGTTTTCATTTACTTTAATTTTATATCGAAGCATGATTACTTAGTGTAAGGTTGTTTATTTTAATGTAGTTCTTTCATTTCAGAACTCTTTATAGTTAAGTCATTGTTGTGCAACAATATTCCTCTTTAGTCAAACTAGGGAAATAAATCTAGATAGAAAAGAGGGAATTTATATCATCAACTCATCAAACTTAAAGGAGTGTTCAATTGCTATACTCTAGGATACTTAGGAAAAGTTGAACATCTCAATTTGAAACACTTAGAGAAAAATGTAAACTATGATAGTTTAAGTGATGTGATGACATTGTAAACTTGATGTCATCGATTATAGATTTACCTTAGTGATATTAACAAATTGAAAAAAATTGTGTAGTTGTGTATGGTTTAGGTTGGGTAAATTTTAGGGCATGACATTTGGTATTAGAGTAGGGGGGTTTCAAACCAGGAACTTTGGTTTGTGTCATCATTTTTTTTCTTTGGAGATGGGTCCTTATTGTTTTAAGCATTGTGTTTTTGCAAAACTTTAAAAAAGTTAGGAAGAAGGTGTATAAGTTTTGTTATTATAAATTACTTACCTTAATTGCTAAGATGAGAAGACTAGTATGTTAGTCTATAAAGTATGTCATTAAGTATCCTTCCACGATAGTAAATAGTGTAGAATCCTATCAAGTTTAGAGATCGTCTAAAAGTGTTAGCTTTATTAGTACAGTGCTAGGTGAAAACTATTTGACTAATAAAATGTAATTCTCTAGGATTTTTATTAATTCAAGGTTTTTGGGATGTGATAATTCTTTTGGCACTTGTTAATGAATATCATGATAAATATGAAAAATTCACCCTTAGAAAGTAATTTTGCATCCATAACCTTGTTTGACGAACCACTTTGTTTTTGATAAGGTAAGCAACATTTACAGGGTGTTGTACCCTTTACACAACGAGCCACAGGGGCCAAGAAGGACAAGCATGGTTTTGAAAGGACCAAGAACCTTTTACAGAGCTAGGACATCACCGATATAATAAAAAAATTGCCGCACACAACAACAACACCAACAACCCCTGATCACCAAATAACTAGGTGAGGAAGGACACTCAGAACCAACAGTCCTAAGCAATAGCAGAAAACCAATCAGCCCTTGACCACCATATAAACAACTCAAACTTAGGGCAAACAATAGCCCTAAGCAACCTTCAACACAACGAGCCCAAGGTCTTGCTAGAAACTAACCAAGCCACAAACCACCTGCAACAGATGGACTGTAGCAAAACTACCACTCAATACTAAGCCAACCAGATTCCCACCAAAAGAGGGGTAAGAATCACCCATAGCAACACATAAATGAACTTCAAAATGTGCCAAGCCAAGCATAACAACAACTGAACCAAAGCAGACCCACCCCACACCAATCTCCCCGTCATAGATAAAGAACAAAGTTGAAACAAGAGGAGCAACAACCATCATGCAACACCAACCCACTTGGAGAACCAAAAACAATTTCACCTCAATAGGAGATGGCTCCCCTCTAAAGCAGCGAACAAGATGAAAACCATCCAGACCAGGGCCACCACTCACCCACTCAAACAGGTTCCACCTCGATAAGAACTCATAAGAAGGGAAATAACTCTCCACCATCTCAACAACAACCAACTCCACCTCAAAAGAAGCCAAATGAAGAACATGGCAGAGAACAATGACAAAATAAAGGAAGGCCATCACATTTGTTGGCAACATAGGCAGTAGAGAAGGCATCCCATCCAATAAGCCCCAATCACACCTCACAACAGGTAGAGGACCATCCAACTGAACCATAACACCAATAGGGGATCCACACAAAAGAGGGAACAAGAGGTCTAAAACACCATATTCACCATCAGTGAGCACAATAACAACCCACAACAACACCAACATTGCACGAGAGGAGCCAAATCTAAAATCCAAGTTAACAACACTCCAAAAACTAGAAACCCCCAAGGGGCCCGAAAAAATACCACAATATCCACACCAAAACCCATAGTGAGAAAACCCAAAGCCAGAAGCGAAGCCAACCCTACACGTAGAACCAAAGTCAATGCCCAGGAAGCAAGGAGCATCACTTAACAAGGAGAGGGACCCTGTCCCAAATAACAGATAGAGAGGCACACAAAAAACCCCAAAAAGAACACCATTGTCATCAAAGGTAGCGCAGCAAAGAAGGGAGCTAAGCATACCAACAACACCAGACCCTCGCCACCAAGCAGAGGGAACAACCAAATCCAAGACAACAACCAGAGTGCAACCCAAATAGAACCAGCTGCATAGGAGCAAACAACCCAATCCCAGCAGGGATCTTCCAAAAGCAGAAACCCCATGACCCACAAAGCCCCCCACAACACCACAAGAGAGATGGACAAGATGCCCAACCAAAACCAAGCTGGGATGAGGCCAAAAATAATGAGAGGAGGAAGAAATCACTCTTGCATACAGACACCAAGCATAGGTGTTGAACACAACAATTAAGGGAGCAACTTCAACCTCCAACACATGATGAAGAAACAGGCTCATGAGAGAGCCACAAACATCAGAAGAAGAAGGGGAGACCACCACAATTTGACCCACAACCCCCGAACCATCAACGAGCACAACATCCCCAAACCAAAAGAAAGGGAACCACTCAAGAAAACTAAGCCTTTTGATAGGGGAAAGACCAACGAAGATCCAGGAGAACCCATCGTTGCCCTCAGGATCATCACCTACATTAGTCTCACCATCAGGGATTTTCAAAACATTCCCCCCGCTCCCTTTCCTGCTTAGAGCGCTCTGCATCGCCATAGATCAATGAGGTGTTGTTATAACACTTTTTGTTAGTATGTCTCATGGATTTGGTAAATGGGTTAGAGATTATGTGCCAAAAGCACCCATATCTAATTATTGTCTATGGGTTTGATACCATGAACCACTTTGTTATGCATGTTGACTTCAAATATTTAATTCTTATGTCTCTTTCTTTGTGAAAATTCTTAATGGATTATAGTTATGGATAGGTATATCCTTGATTAAATAGGTAATGTTAGTTAAGTCTTTTGAGAAAATGGATAAGTTATAAAGGAAAATGAATAGTTTGTACTCAATGTGTACCATAAGAAAGAGTAGCTTATCTTGCTCTACTGTATATTAATTAACCAGAATCTCAAGCTAATCTTATCTTGTTTCTAAAAATAAATTATTTTGTTTATCATTACCCTTTACCAAAAGGAAATAATTATCCTTTTAATATGAACTAGGTCTCAACCTTAGGTGACCATTTAGTGAGTTTCTTTGTGGCTAATTGGTATTTCTTTTGGCATGCTAATTAGTGTCTAAGGAAAAATTTAACCATCAAGTGAAGATTTCAAAATAAGGTAGTAGGAATTTATAATAGATGGTTGTTTAAAATATATGAATTGATCCCACAAAGCTGGTTTACAATTTTTGAGAGATTCTGATTTTTGTTGAAATCACATATTTTTAGAAAATATAATGATTGAAGGCTTAAAAATTTCCATTTTAAGGATTTCAACTGAAGAGAGTTTGATCAAACCACCTTATATCAAACCCCCTTGGATAGAACCCCGCTAGTTTTAAACCATGCCTACAACGGAGTCTCCTTTACACCTATCAAAATGTTGATAAAAAATCACTTTTGAATTACCTTTTGGGGGATCAAATGAATTCATTTAAAATTTATTTGAAATGATCATGGTAAACCTCTAAATGAGCTATTCAATGAATATAATTTTAATATGTTTTGGTTTTATTATGTATGTGGTTTTTAAGTTTTATTAAACATAGGTTTTTTACTGAAAATCAAGCTCTTTGTTCTGCACATGTGGAAAAATAGCATATTATCAAAATAAAATTTTAAAAAATATGTTCATGCTGGGAATTGTTATCCTTGATCCATTAAAAAATGAAATTTTGAATTTTGATACATACAGAAAAATTTATGTTGTATACAGTCTGCCTATGTTTCAATTGTAATTAGTTTGACTTCGAAACATGATTAAAGAAAAAATATTTAATAAAACACTCTAAAACCAAATGAAAGTGCTAGATATCATAGTTGAAAATCTAAATTCGAAAAAATTAGAATTTTATCCTTCATAAAAAAAAAGTTATGTTGTATATGGTGAGCGTCACTCCTTAAAAATGTTATTTTTTTGAAAAAGCTAGTTTTTGAAAAAGATGGAAAAAGAAGTGCAATCTAATTCCAAAAAAATTGAAAAAATTATATTTAGAATCTATATACAAAATTTCACAAATCACTAGTTTGCATCATCTTCAAATTCCTCATGGTTTAGCCATTATAGGAGCCCGAACGTGTAGATTTAGTTAAAAAAATCAGTTTAGTGTCTAGTTTGCCCAAAAATTGTAAACTAGTATTGTGGGATCTAAATAAAAATAAAAATAATATTAAATGTTCAAAATAACTATAGCAAGAGCAAGAAGGAAGACCAGTTTTAATTTAGTTTAGTCAAATCATTTGAAGCACTAATAAACCAACAATTGTGTTATTTTGATTAGATTATTTAATTCCCTAAGTATTTTCTAATAACACTCTTGAATTATTGTTACATTAAATTTAATTATTACTTAGTTAAAGTTGTTGATTTTCAAAAGGTGAAATATATTCGTTGTGAATTAAACTATGCATGTCTCTTATGTTTAATTGCTTGTTCATATTATGTTTGATTGAAACTTGGATATATTCAATAACCTAAGATTTTCTTTTTTAATTAATTAGCCAAAGGTAATTTCCATCATAATTGCTTATTGATTATAGCACACTGAAAGTAAAGAGTTGGATAGTAAAGTAGATAAGATTTTTCAAATTTCAACCCTTAGGTTGCTAGATGAAGTATGAGACATCAAAATAGTTAGGATAAACTTGGAGATACAAGTAGAGGCATGGAAAATACTAGTGTAAATAAAGATTAGGATATGAATAGTTTTGTTCATGTGTCTACCTTGCAAAATGGTAATAATTATTAAATAAGTGTAATATAGGAAAATAAAAGTAACATTGGAATTATAAAAGTAATATGGATATAAGTTTTGGTTTTCTTTTAAGTTATAATTGTTATGCCTTGATAAGTACTAATAATAGAAACTAACTGAGACCTAAAGAAGTATGTAGAAGTATGTGGAAAAAATGGTGGATGTTGTGTTTGTGATTCAAGTTGAGATACAAGGTATCTAACTTGGGATGAGGGTGTGGTGGATGTTTGGGATGATCTACCCATGTATACCCTTGTGTTCATTATGTTTGATGTTAAGATAGAATGTTTGTTGTGGTGTGTTTGGTTACATATTGGAAATCCCGTAGCAATGACCACTCCAATTAGAGAAGGCTCCACTAGTGTATTTGGGGTCGAGGGAGTACCCCTGTTCATTGGAACATTGTGATTTTTCCTTTATGTTGTCCTTGGGATAGATAGAGGGTAAATTTTAGAAGATCATGATTCCCATGCTTGAAACGTTGAGTTGTATCTGCTTCCCCTTTGTAGGACCACATTTGTTGGTTCATAGTGCAAAGACCTTTTTACCTAAGTCTATATCCTATGGGTTGAGGATGGATTTGGCGTGCCGAAAATTGGATAAGCTCTACTTGAGCTACAAATTTTGAATATTCAGAAGGATGGGATTTGGATGTAGTTTCTTCATGAGTGTAAGATTTACTTATTAATCTTCTTTCGCATAAGGGTCAAAGTTCAGAAGACTTGGGTCATGTATTGCATTCGAAAAGAATAGGAAGAATGAATGTTTTTGACTTCATTATCTGATGTTTTAAAAAAAAATCAATAAAATGCAAGGTTTGATAATATTATTCAAGTCTCAAATTTGACATTGATTGTGGTAGAATTATGGGGGATCTAATATACAACTAACATCTATGCAGGATTTTTTATGTATATATGGTTCTATGAATAAATGGACTGGCATGTCTTGAGTTATGTGGATAGTTGTGGTTTAAGACCACCATTTCCCTCCACCCCTTGAGTGGCTTATATAAGTCACATAGTGGATGTGGTGTAATTTTTTGTTGGAATGTGTATTATTATTAATTTCTTGATTAATAATTATCTATGTTTCATTTCAAATTGATGCCAATAGTGTTGTATCTTTGAGCTATTTGAGTTGTGTTAAATTGTTTTATGGTTATTTTTGACTCAAGGACTTTATTGAATTTAAACAATTTAAATTTAAATTAAGATATTTCTTTGTTGTCACTTTGTTTATTATTTAATTCTTTTACGAGATTTTTGTTGTAATTTTGGAACTTTGTTTTACCTTCTTAAGTTTTGAGGCTTCTTAATAATTTTATATTATTGGCATATGTGGTGTAATGTGAAATATGTAACTACTATATTCAAGAGGGATCCTTGGTAGGACGTATAGGGGTGCAGATGCATTGGGGAATTTATATCATGAGGATGGGGCTATAAATGGGATTGGTATCAGACAAATGTAATCCATCTTATGTGTGATTCCTTGATGAAATTGATCCTTTTACAAAATAAGAGGAGATACTAGGAAATGTATAGAAGGATCTAGAGAAGGGGGCCTCTAGACCATATTTTCTAATATTATCTTGATTCTATGGTTTTTTTTAGATTGTAGGAATCGGTCGGGTATCCGTCCCCCTATAAATTGTAGTGTGCTTGGTAAAAAAAATTCACATGATCGGTGGTGCTAGCATGACACGCCCTCTGATACCACAAGTTTGGGGGGAGAATAGACCTCGTGACCTCTTGCTTGCAATAGGATGCTTTAGCTAATTGAGCTAGGCCCCCATCTTGATTCCATGGTTACGTAGTGATGGCATAATGAATTTTTTTCTATATGGTATTTCAGATCACAATGATAAGGAATATGACTTTTCAGTGGTGTTGGAAACATTCATCCTCATAAATCCCATCTCTTGAACATTTTGGTATGTTAGTGTTGTGTTGATAAGCATGTTGTTGTGGAATGTTAATATAATAATGATGATTGAAGCGAATCTATCACATATATGTGTAACCTAAACTAATAATATCATAAATAAAATATGAAGTAATGTGTATCTGACATCTTAATGCATAATATCGTCCCAGGGTAATATGGATAAATAACCTTTTGGACCATGTTTCAATAGAGATTATTCTAACATTTTAGGTTATTTATAAAGGTCAATTTATTGTAAACATACCTAGAAAGTTTTCATATCTAAAATAGTATATCTACGAATGTGTATGGTATGAGTGAAAATTCTCCTAAATCCTTAATGACTTCTAGGAGGAAGACCAATCCTAAGGGGGAGAATGTGAGACCCTGCCTTCTTGTATCTTGTTGGGTCTATCTGTTTGTTGTTTTCTTGTTTAATGTTTTGTGCTTCTATGGTTAGCTGGGTTTATGAGTGATGATTGTTCCTATACATCAATGATGTTCATATGCTTGACTGTTATGTGTAACTGAATAATTCTATCTAATGGATATTGTGATTTTTCTATGATAACCAAATGAGTTCCTTTGATTGATTATGCAAGTATATGTTGAACAAGATGTTTAGTCATGATGAGTTAACAATTAATTAAATTCTAGTAGTGGCATTATGTATATCAAATGTATTAAGTTATAAGGGTTATTGGGGTGGTTTCTTAGATGATGCACATTTATTTATTGTGGATGGTATTTGTCTTACTTATGGATGATATATTTGATGGTTGACTATTCAGTTTCACATGATATCCTTTGATGAGATCATTTTTAATTTATGAAACATTGAATTATATTTGTCATTTATGGCTACAAATTGATTTGTGATAATTGTTATGATAGATTTATTTTGGATATATATATATATATAATATTAATACTTCTTGTTGAGTGTACAGGTGAAACTATAATGCTAATAGATGATGGGGGTAATTTAGCCACTTTGTGTCTTCTAGTTGATGTCAGACCTAGGTCTAAGGTGTATAGGTTATAAGCTTATTTTTGTCATTTATAACTTTATCAAAAGTGTTTAGACCCTCCTTTAAGCCTCACTTATAAAAGTGGAAAAAATGAGAGGGTAGTTGGGTGATTATGCTAGATGTGGAAGGAATCATTCCTTAATTCTCTTTAAAACTCCTCTTTCATGGAGTGGGGAGACTTACTTGATCATTTTTATTTCTTGTTATTTATGTGTTCTTGTTTTGAGTTTTTGAGGAGAGAAAGAGTGAGAGTGTGTTGGGGAGAGGAGGAGAGAAAAGTGAAGGCTTGAAGGAGGATGATTCTCATCCAAGGATTCTATCATTAGTGGGATGGAGGTATGAAGCATTTCCTTATTGATTTTATGTAAATGTTGTATGTGTTTGTCTAAGGGTTTTGTTGGGGTTTTATGAATATGTGCTTGTATTCTATTGTGAGTTGTTTATTTATATGTTTTATAAGGGAGTTGATCCCCTCTTATGAAGAGGCAGATTTTGGTCCTCCATGTGCAAGGGGTTGAGTGGGCACAACTCCCACAAATAGGGGCATCTTTATTTTTAAGGTATGAGTACCCATTCTTATTTAGGGATATGAGTATCCCATATCTTTGTTCATGATGGCCATTTTCAAGGCAAGAGTACCCATGCTTATTTAGGGATATGAGTATCCCATCTTTATATGCATACTGGCTTTGTTTTGGAGGGATAAAGGTGTTTGGATGGTACATTGTGGTGTATGGATATTTTGATGTGAGATTAGATTTTGGGTTAATGTGATACATATATGGTCCCCCTAATAGGTAGAGCCCATACTCACGATATGTGGAATTCCTCTTTGGAAATCTAATGTGATAGTGATGTACTTGGTTGCTTTGCAATTATATGAAGTGTAAATCAATATGTGCATATGTATATTGTTTATGTTAAGTGGTCATGATGTGTTGTATTATGGAGAGTTTAAAAGGGGATAAATGTTACCCATGCTCGAGGGTGGGTTGTCTCACAACCCTATGGATGGGTGGAGAGCCCATTGGAATATTGTTGTTTTACTCTCTTGATTATTTTTAGGATTTTTTAGATGTATATTTAAAGATGTTGGGAAGTGTTCAAGTTCCTCAAAAGAAAAGTAATGTTGTTTGGATTAAAGGAAATATATCCTTATTTTATCTTGTATTTTGTACATCAAAGTTCTATGAATTATTTAAAAAGAGTTATACAACACATTCTTGAAAATATTGCCAAAATGATGTTATTAGTGGCATTCCAATATAAGTATTAAAGTAATGTATGCATTGAAGAAAGAAAAGAAAGATCAATTGTGTAAAAAGTTGTTGCATTGTGCTCTAATGGATTAATCTTGCATACATGTCTTTAAATTCTATTTGAAAAAGAAATTTCAAGAAAGTTGTATTGATATTTGAAACATTTTATGGATCTATATTTTCTTGTGTTTTTATAGTTTTAAGTAAAAAAATAAATAAATGAGGAATTGAATCTTAGAACCTATATTGTGAATTTAATTTTACTCATGCAACTATGTATTCATTTAAAGGAAAAATAAAAGTTTACCTCAATGTGCAAGGAAATATATTTGTTTATTTTGTTGGATGCAAATGTCTTTTTAAAAGAATAGTAGAAGAGTTGTTACTTTTATGTGATTGTTACCAAACACAATAATGGTCTTGCATCACTAGTAGTTTATGTAAATACTTACAATTTGAGCAACTATTGAAATCCAAAACTAAAAATGGAAAGGGTTAATATTTATGAAAATTCATAGTTAAAAAGATTGGTTCATTTGCCTTAGGAAGGAAAGAAAAAATTGGTGCACTATTTGATGTAGGACTATTATGTCTTTATTAAGAATTTTATTACTTACGATTGTTGGAGTTTTACCAGATAAAAGTCAGCTTAAAATGCATATAAATGCAAGAATTAATCCGAAAGTATAGAAGTGTTAATTTAAATGATTTAAACTATGAATTATCAAGCATAAATAACAACTATAACAATCTAGAAGACCTAAAATCTGAATATACATAGGCAGATTTGAACTAATTAAATCAATAAACTTAAATCTGAAAATGGGAAAGAAGTAGATTGAAATAGGTTTAAGAGAATTTAAAAAAAAAATTGAGGGCAAGAGTATTGACTGTTGGGAATAGGATACCATTTTAATTGCAATCCTAAACATATTTCAAGTATCTCCTAAGTCCTTGGAAAGTGTTCCCCAACACTAGGACTAAAAAGAGATTAAATTTGAATGAGATGAACATGTAAATTGAAATTTTTAATTATTCATAAATAATAGGACATGTGGGGGCGTCCATTTTGAGTTCCTAAATAATAGGAGCACGTGGGGCACCCACATGGAAGGTGGAACCCACCTTGTTTCAGTTAACTATTTGGAGGATTGATAACACTTCAGTAATGCATGTCTGAGTTCCTAAAAAATAGGGATTAATATTTACAAGAATGGAGTGGCACTATCAGTTCAATATCAGTTTCGTATCAGTTTCGTATCAGTTTTGTATCAGTTCAATATCAGTTTCGTATCAGTTCAGTATCAATTTCATATCAGTTCAGTATCAGTTCCATATCAGTTCAGTATCAATTCAGTTCAGTTATGGTTCAGTTATTTTCAGTTGCATGTAGTTATTTTGAGTTGCATGCTAGTTGACTTGAGTTGCATGCTAATAAATTTAGTTGCATGGCAGATAACAGGTTGATACTTTCAGTTAAGTGGAGATGATCAAGCATGCACATTGTTTGCATAAATTGATGGAGAGATATGTTTCAGTTAACTCAGATTGACTTGAACCCACCTTGGGTGCCCAAGTTGGCATCTTTCAGTTAACACCTTTTGCATGAGAAGATATTTACAAGGATCAATTAAGTGGGCCCATTCTTGGGTGCCAACTTTGAGGTGAGATTTACAAGATATCTTCTTGACCAAAGTTCAATTGAGTGTTCAGTTTGGGGTGTCTAAATTGAGGAAGACTTTGGTTTGAATTTTGATTACATTGTGGAACTCTACTTGCACAATCTAGGCGTGGTTTTTTTTGAGGAGCTTTATGCTCTTGTATTTGATAACTCTTATGAGTTTACATGCTCATTAATTGTCTATTTATTGCAGCAATTGCATCAGAGTTTGAAGTAGGTTAGTAGGTTGAGCTTGTGCATGTGTGAGGGTTTGAAGCATGGCATCAGATGTGTGGATTTATGCTTGGTCACATAGAATGAATAGATATCTTGTGCTGTAGAAAGTGTATGAGAGTTTTTTGTAGGTTTTGAAGAAGGATTGTTGAAGGAAAAGAAGCATATCAATCAAGGATTGATACAATATTATTGTGATCTTGTTCTAAGGTTAAATAATACAAGCACAATTGATTCTGGTAGAGTTTTTTCCCTAAAGGATTTCTCCACATATATGATGTGTCACTTCTATCTTCTATCTCATTCTTCTACAATCTTCTGCCTAGTTCTATAAATGATAAAATTGATATAAAGAGAATAATCATTTACAAATAATTGATCTGAACATATTAATCATGCACAAATAATTGTGACAAAGAATACATAATTAGATCTATAGTCACATAGTTTTACAAGTTTTAAGCTAAAAAATTACCTTCATTCTCAACAAATTGAAATAGGTTTAAGAGAATTTAAAAAAAAATTGAGGGCAAGAGTACTAACCTATGATGGTCAGCCATAATGGGCTGCCATCACAGGAAACCTGTTGAAGGCACCAAGGCTGCTACAAGAAGGGGTAGAGACCAAGTAATTACGTCGCCCCCCTCTCACATTTATACACCCCTCTCCATTGGGCATAACCATTTAGGATATTAACAACAACTATTTTCCTTTGGTAGTCGACCTTTTTAAATGGAAACGAATGACATTAAGTGCACACTGGAATCTAAAAATTAATCTCAATAAAATGAAAATAAGAGTAAGATTAAAATATGTTAATAGCGATAGGCATGGAAATTCAATAGTTAGAAAAAAAAATCAGAGTAATCATTAAGGAAATGGAATATAATAAATAAAAAATTAGATATAGATTTAAAAGTAATCCATGGAAAATTATATGAAGAAGGATTCAATACAAATAAGAATTTGTGAAGGAAATCTCTGGTGAACTCAAACTAAAAATAAAATCTTCCATGAAGGCATGGCATATGTAACTGATCTATAAACTTGTAACTGAATATTGTAAAGAGATAGTATAAAATAAATAATTCCAATTGAAGACAGTCAGTAGTTAAAAGAAGGCTTAGACTCATGGTTAATGCAAACATACTTGAATCTCTTACATACATTTATGATATAAATTATTCTTTAATTAATAAAAGAAAGACAATTAGATGTATAAAATTGCAAGTAAATAATTAATGAAAGAATTTAATAATTAAAACTCAAAGAGAGAAAAACATGGTTAAATTTAGTTAGTGATTTTTAGAGTTTTCTTATTAAATTTAGTAATCATTCAATAGGAAATTGAGTAGTGTATTAGTTAGTGGGTTATAGAAGTTTCCATATTATGTTCGTAAAGCATTTAATAGAAAGTTTCTAATTTGAAACTAAAAAGCTAAATATAAGGTTTTATAACTATTTAATTATTACTAGAGGATAGAATATCAATGACAAAATAATAATAAAAAATAAAATCAAATAAAAATTCCTCAAGTGGATGGAGTTTGAAAATTCGTGTTAAGAAACTTAAAAAGTTAAAATGATGAAAATCAATATACATTAGTGTTCATATATTTAAAACTTATGTAAGAATGACTCAAGTAAATTTCCATAATCAAGTGGAAATTATCCTTCATGAAAATTGAAGGGCCATGCAAATAAGGTTTGAAACAAAGAAAAATAAATGTGATGGGGTTGATGAACCAATTAGGGACCTATTTCTCCTCTATTTCATTAGGAACTGAGATTCACACAATGAAATGACTTACAACCCTTAGGTGAATCAAGTCAAAGTGTGAATCTACTAATTTCCTTTTTTTTGCAAGGACGGGGGTCCTGATTAAACAACACTTTGGGGAGAAAAACTAAAAATAGTAATCTAACTCCAAAATGCAATCTACAACTTGGATCTTGAAGATTAAACTCAAAATAAGTAGAACCAGAAATCAGATCACATATTAGAGAAGGGTAAGATGATGTGTACCAATCACCAAAAGTCAATTTCTAAAGTTGATTTGGGACTCATTCGCCTAGGGGAAAATGGGTCCTGAGTTAGGGTTTGTTTGCAACTTTCAAGAGCCTCTGCTACAGATCTAAATCTCTCAATTTGCCTAGGTTTTAGGTTTGAAAAGCTAGAAATAAATTCTATAAGTGAGTTTTCGTGAGATGAAAATTTTTGTGACAACTTTTGCAACTTTGAAAAGTTTTCCAATTTTTCTCTTCAAGAGATCTTCAATATTTCTTCCACCTAAATTTGCAGACACAAATCAAGAGCGAATTTTTTTTTGTTTTTGGTGAATGGGGGTTTTCCTTGATCAAACCCCATTTTGGTAATCAAACCTTGAAATGAAATGAAATAGTATGAAAGGAATGATGAATGAACAACTTGATGTCATAACTCCCCAACCATTGAATGAACCTTGGAATGTAAATCTGCAACTTGCATGAAATGGCTTCAATGGATGTGGATCTTAAACCTTAGATCTTGACTTGAAATAATGATTTGAATGCTTGAATGGATCATGAAACCTACATCATCATATTAGCTCAAAAACCATGCATGATGCAAGAAGACTTTGATGTGACAATTGGATCTTGATTGGTAATAATTCTTCAATAAATATAATCTTGAATGCCTTGAGTTTCTCTTGAAATGCTCTTGATCTCATAAACTTGCTATAGGAATGCTCACTTCAAATTGCTAGGTGAAACATAGTGAAATAACCTTATATTTATAGGCATGTATCATTAATTTCCCAAAATTAAAATAACACAAGCCAACATCTGAATATAGATTTGAAAATTTTAAAATACCACCAAAAATATAGTTTAAATTTAGGTCCTAGGTCACTCAACTAGGACACACATTACTCAATGAGAAGTGTTATGTTAAGGCATTAAAGAATGTCGGGTTTCCTCTTTGGAAAATGCAATTAATTAGGCTTGGATTTGAATTAAAGGGGCCAATTAAGGAAAATTAAGGTAAATTAATTAAAGGATCCCTAAATAAGTGTGAAAATGTAAAGGGGTACACTTTACAACACCAAAAGTAAGGCACAACTAAGTCCATTTTAATTAATAGGGCCCTAAACTTAATGTGAATATGTAAAATACATATTACAACACTAAATTAAGGCATAATTAAGTTCATTTTAATATTAATTTCAAATTAGGTGTGAAAATGTAAAGGGATACATTTTTCTACCCTACAAGGTTATTAAAAATATATTTAATATTATTTAATTAAACAATTAGTATACATAGAATAATTAAATAATATTTTTATAAGGGAATGCCTACATTCTATATTAAAAACGGATTTCATATATATGTAGTTATATTCCTTACTCAAAAATATATGTCTAGAAGTTCTCTTTAATCTAAGACTTTGAAGAATTTTAGAGTTAAACTTGAATAAACAAATGGACTTGCTTTAGTAACCTTTAGACTACGAATTAAGATAACAAGGGATTTTGATAGTGATAGCCTTAAATCAAGGCTACAAATTAAACCATAGTAAGAAATTTACCTCTAAAATTTAATCAAGAACTACTAAGTAAATCCAAGCAATGAATGTTAGCTTGATCTCCAAAGTAAGATTTAACCTATCATTTAAGATTTGATAGCATCTAGTTAATTTTTTATAATATTAGTGTTCATAGTGATGTGTAAGAAACCATTTTCATTTACTTTTAATTTTATATTGAAGCATGATTACTTAGTGTAAGGTTGTTTATTTTAATGTAGTTCTTTCATTTTGAAACTCGTTTTTGTTAAGTCATTGTTGTGCAAAAATATTCCTTTTTTGTCAAACTAGGGAAACAAATGTACATAGAAAAGAGGGATTTTTATATCGTCAACTCATTAAACTTAAAGGAGTGTTCAATTTATATACTCTAGGATACTTAGAAAATGTTAAACATCTCAATTTGAAACACTTAGCAAAATATAATCTAGGATAGTTTAAGCGATGTGATGACATCGTAAAATTGATGTCATTAATTATAGATTTACCTTAAAACTTGAATTTAACTTAGTGACATTAGCAAATTGAAAAAACTATTGGTAGTTGTGTATGGTGTTGGTTGGGTAAATTTGAGGGCATGACAAAAACCATTTAATTTTTTAAAAACTTCTAGGATGTTAAAGCATTGTGCTTTCTTAAGGAAATTTTCTCCAATTCTATATGTTGTCTTAGGTTACTAGATAGAATCATACTATGATGTAGAAATTTGACAATATGGCAAGGAAAAAATAGGCTAAGGATAGGCTCAACTGATCCCCAAAACAACTAGTGAAATGGATGCCAAATTGATTTCAAAAAATATCATGAAATTGTGATGGTGCATACTCTTCTACATCATATTTCTTTGAAAACAAATTGATGCCACCACCTCATCTTTTTCAACTTTGTGGTAATTATCCTAATAGCTATACAAAGGTGGTCCCATGAATTCGACAAAGAACACAATAAAATTATACAATGATTCTACATGATTTTTACTACAGTGGAGTGAAGCTAGGGAACAACAATGTTAACAACATTTAGTTGTTTAACTATAGAGCTGTCATCCTCCATCTTGAGGGTATACAAATTTTTTCTTATAAATATTTTGTTAATGGAAGATTTAACTTGATATAAATCTACCAATTTCTTCCAAATAAGTGTTGTGTTGGTGTCTTCACCAACATTCAAAAATAGTGAATTATCCAAATAGAGTCTTATGAGACCCTTAGATTTTCTATCCATTTTGTCCCTATTTTATTGTGATAATAGTGGTAGGTTTGGATTGAGATACTCAACCCATATCTATATCCATGAGAGAATATACTCTATCTTGAGCTTATAAAACTCAAAGTTTATGCTTGAAAGCTTCTCCATTTATGTTTAGGATGTGCTTGCCCTCTCTTTGTGTAATAAGATCAAACACATTTATGCAAGATCCCACTCAAATGAATATTAATACAAAAATCATCTACCCCACCTTCTAGAATCAAAGGTGATCAAAATTTGATACTAAATGAAAGGAAGTAAGGTAAATATAAATGTTCTATAAAATAATCTTTGAGAGTATTGTGCAAATTAGATCTTTATAATTATATTAAAGATAAACACATAAAATATAAACAAAATCATACGACAACATAACATATGTGGAGAAAACCATTTTAAGGGAAAACCCCACACTCCAAAGCAACCCAATGTATTATTCAATAAAATAAACAAATTTATATTACACTTGTAGAGCAAGGCTTTAGAGGAGTATCACTAACCATAGGTCGAAAGCCATTTATGTGGCATAACAATACCTATAAATTCACTACTCAATACCTCCATCTCAAGTACCTTATAAATAGGAGTAGTACATGAAACTGTCAAATGTTAATTGCAAAATCATGAGCCAAAACCACCCAAAAATGTGACACCTAAATACTTTGTTGAAAAACTAATATTCAAATCCTAAGATGGGTTCATAGGCTAAAAATAGTATATTCTTTCCACCTATCATAAGTGCATCACAATCTCCTCAACAACTTAGGTTTTCTATTTTGGATTCATTATCTCCATTTATATATGCTTTATGATGTGTCGTAACACATATCATATCATGGTCAACAACTGTAATTCCCTCCTACAACTCTTTTGAATGTCTTATGTGGTTTTACATTTCTAATGCAAGAGGCCCAACTTCTAGAGGCCATAAATTTTTGATCTAGAAGGTTGGGGACTTTTTAATTTATATTATAGATCTTGAAAATATCTACACTACACATCCTTGAAAGTGATGATAAACAACCCATTTTTTATTATAAAAAAATAAAATCTATAGCCCAAAAATTGAGTTTTGGTGTTTCATAGTTTGAAAACTACATTCTTCATATACCCAACATCAGGAGTGAGGTTGAGATACCTTTCCTAAAAAAATTTCCTTGAATATTTCTCAATTATTATTTTATAATTACTTGATGAATTACTTGGTTAAACAATCATCTCAAGGGGGATTCAATATGTCTCTTCATATGAGGAAATCCCCAAAAAGGTTTATACCCTCCTACAATGCAAAGGAAATGCCTTGCAAAAATTATACTGCCAATATGCCAAAACCGTCACTAAATTACCATTAATAGTTAATATGAAGTATATGGTGAATATTTAAATTGTAGTGCTTAAGATTTTAATGTTTTACATATCACTAACCTTTATTCCTTACCTCCCTTTCCCCCTTAAATATTGCAATAAGGTTTTGAATAATTATGCTTATCGTAATTGTCCTAGTGAATTGGGTGGAATTTTTCGCAATACAAAATTTGTGTGTGTTGGGGTAAGACCTAATTTTATTTTCCATGTACAAATAAATAATGTCATATATTATCTCACATAAATTTGATAACATAAGTTCATACCCCATTTTGTTGCATTCTTCATTAATGAAATCAAGCAATTTTTAGAATTTTAGTACATGTTATTATATTCTGTACATAACTATATATTGAAAGATTTTAGGCAATCCCACAAATTAATGATTTGAATTTTTATGTTTCATATACTTTATATGTGAAAATACCCTTTTTAAAATTTGATTCCATTTTCATGCATCATTGTACTCATATTTATGCAAAGCTTATAAGTTTTCTATAGCTTGTGATAGTGTAGATCTCATTTAAGATTTATATGTAGCCAAGAAATAGGATCCACATCCAAGACTATCTCTATGTGTGACAAAATAATTCTTTTTTGAAATAGTCCACTTACATCTCCACTAAACAATCTTGTTCTTACAAATCTTAAAATCCATTTAAATAAATAATCTAAAATTTATTGCAATTTCACTATAAAAAATTATGGATATTTAAAAAAAATACTCACCATCCTTTCAAAAAGCTTCTTCATTGCCTAAAATATAGTATGAAGTTCCATTTTGTGTAGTGAGTTTATAAACAATACAATCACACTTGGAGAAAGCTAGTGAATTGGGTCTAAAATTTCATGTTTTCTTGACGCATCACATCCATCATTTTGTCTTGTCTTTCTTCTTTAATAATGTTTATAAAATTATCTTCTCACATTGCATGCCATCTATATCTACCATAGTTGGTTGCCTAATCTATTGCCTTATTTATTTCACATGAATAAAGGAAATTATTTGATTCACAATGTTTCAACTTTGAATGTAGCCTTCTAAACTACTACTAGTATGATTTTTGCCTCATTTGATTTGTCCTTTTCTTTTGGTCAACAAAGAATCTCAACAAGACTACAAACTCGTATTTATTGTTTGTAGTGCCACTGAAATCAATTGCATAAATTACAATGAGATTACATATCCAATATCTATAGACTTCCATTGCTACTAGTAGCCCCATAAAAAAAAAAGGTTCATATACAAATATACAATATTTCAATACACACTTTGTCAATTATAAGCCATCACTACGTCACAATAGATAGATAAGAAACCATTCATAGTATAGGAAAATGATGACCTAATATTAAAAATATAATCTAGTTCAAGTTGGATAAGTCAAAACCTAATGCAGATGCATCTTTACACACTTGACCAAGTATTGACCGTTCCTACTTTATAACATATAGACTAGAAGATACCCATAATCTAAACATTATAATGATCTAAAATTGAGAACATAATTTAATGCAAGTCTAATAAACTAGAACTACACTAAGAAGTATATTGAGGTTTTGGATTTTAAATGGATGTAAAATGTTGTTTGGTAGGCCTCTAATAGAACCATTTTTTAAATTTTAATGATTCAACAATAAAAATAAATTCTCTATTAAAACTCTATTACATTATCACATTGTGAAATTATTAAAAACTAATAACATCATCTAAAAGTATTATTAAATGACTAAGAGATATAAACCTTCATAACTTTATCTCAAATAAAAAGATAAATAATATATAAATATATATACATATCAGCCATTTAATAATACACTAAAAATATTATTATTAATATAGCGTTAATTAAACTAAATATCCTTGCAAGCGTGTATTTTTATCTCTTCAATAATAAGCACAACGAAAACAGATTAAAATTGATAATTTGGACACAAAATAAGGATTAGGCCCCATTTGTGACATCATCGACTATGCAATTAACCCCCTTCGGAAATGGAAATGAAGTTGGTGATTCGAAAAATGTTGGAATGAAGCGGTTAGCTAAATTCTAGTGAATACGCAGAACGATTGGGAATGGAGGTTGGGGAGAGGCTTCACGGAAACATGAAGACAGGTATAAATTTCTGGTTACAAAACCCTCACTTGCTGTTCCATCTTTACTGTTCCCCTTTGTACAAAACCCCCTCGAGATATACATCTACTTAACATCCTAATAATCCACTTCTCTTGAAATTTGCGTTGTCTTAGAAATATAGTCATTGGTATTTTTCGTTTACAATTCCTGTTTCGCAATCTCTTCTTTTGCTAGAAAGATGGTAGAGTTCACAACTTATTTTATAGTAGACACAATCATGCAAATCAGCGAGATATGCTTTAATTTGCATCAACCTGTCAGATCACTTTCAGTTATGCTTTTGGGAAAAAACGCCAGTTCAATTTGCATCAATGTTTGGGATGTTTTTTAAAGCTTAACTCATTAGCGTATTTTTAAGGTTCAAAACGCCAGTTTAATTTGCATCAACGTTTGGGATGTTTTTTAAAGCTTAACTCATTAGCGTATTTTTAAGGTTCATCGCGTGCTTAGAAATGCAGGATATGCTAAAATTCAGATCGCCATTTGCAGCTATATATAAAAAGTTCTTTCCTCTGTCCGCAAGTTCCATTTGGTCTTTTCTGATGGGACTTCCCACAAGTGTTCAGTTAAGTTGCTCGCTTGCCCTCACTGGCATTCATTGTTATGTCATGGTACACATACACGAATAAGATGCGAAGGCCTTTAATGATAATAATGCTCCCATACTGCTTAATAGCAATAGATTGCACTCCAATTGAGATGTTCTTGTCTCTTCATTAGGGCACTTTCACGAGGGCCCGTCATTACATGGTACTACTATATGAATTGCAAAATTACAAACAAATATAGTATTTAACATTTGATAAAAAATTACTTTGTTCAACTTGATTATTTTTACAAAAAGGGCATGTTTTATGTAATATCCCTTGCCAATTTGCCCTCAAGGAATAACATTAGATTCACTAAAAGTAAAACAAAGATCTTGGTTGTTAAGGCCCTCTAACACTTTAGGTTTTTTCACCTAAAGGGAGAAGGATAGACCAAAATGACAATGCTTACACTTTTGGAAACCACCATAATATTCCTAGAAATTTCTGATCCTAATTCTCTTATTAAGGTCTCAAGGAATATTGTCAAACACTTTGCACACAAAGTCTGATCTTGCTGACATGAATTTCTGATCGTTTTGTTCTGAGTTTGAAGGCTGCAAATGATGTTTTGGAAGCTTCTAATGATGCAAGATTGACTAATAAGATCTTAGCAATGCTATGCCAACTATTTTTTACTTTTACATGCATATAAGTGACTGAAAATGTGCATCTACAGCAACTAGAAATTATGACAACCACTTGCCATGCAAACTAGAAGTGAAATATGAAAGCTACAGCCCGTAGACATTAAGCGAAACAGTTGGCATACAAAGTTTCTTATGCAAATCAAGGCTACAGCAATAAGACATTACATCAAACAATGGGCATGCAACTTATTACTCCTTTCTTGATTGATAACTTAAGTATAATTCTGGTATGATTTGCCAAGACTCTTGGCTTTACAATGAATGCTTATTACAGTACCAAAATCTGATAAAATGATCACCTACAGCAGCACCTAAAAATTTGAGTACAATGGCATTATTCTATATGCTTATATGGATGCAAATTTCAAGAGGAACCTGGTTATTATGTGCTATCCCATTTGATGAAGACATAGCAGCCTCTTATGCAATGTAGGAAGCCTTCACAAGCCAAACCAGTCCCTCCAGGGAGCCGCCCCTGTTGCAGACTTGCAGCCTCTATCATAAATAAATGTGAACTCTAATTGCTTCCCCAAAGCACCAAAATTTATTGCCACTCATCAAGGAATGAAGCGCCTCAATACCCATGAAGAATCGACCCCTCCATAGCAAGATATGAATGAATTCGTGGGTTCCAGGTCTGCAGCATTATGACTGTAATTTGATAACAGCAGTGCCAAAATCTTCTTGAAACATGCCAGAAATGATGCCTTCAATCTGCAACAATATCTCCAATGCACTCCCAATCAATCCTTCACAAATTGCTTCACTAGGCTGATATGGAAACTACATCTCCAAAATCGAATTTCCCACAAAAATGCTCCAAATAAGCTGATATGATATTTCTATCTCCAAATTTGGCCAAAAGCCACAAAATTTGCAATGAAGCACAATTTGAACTTTTGAAGTGAAGCCCACAATGAAGCAATAATTCAAATGATATTTCACACCCTCAAAATTGCATAACCAATGAGAGTTTTTCGTTTCCAATGGCTGGAAATGGCAGAAACCCTAGCTGGCTCTTTCACCAAACAAGTTCTTCAAATCAAATAACAATTCCTAAATATCCAAAAATGAGCCCTTAAGATCCTTTTATACTTTTCCCGGGGGAGATCACACACTTTTCTTGTCAATGTGGGATAAAAGATATAGTTTACTTTTTTAGTAACTTTCTGATATAATATTTTATTTAAGTCACTTTATTAAATTAATTAAATATAACCTTACAAATAATTATTTTAATACCACTTTTAATTTAATTAAAATAATCAATTAGTCATCGTTATGAAATATCATTATTTTGGACAACTTAATCAATTAAATTAATTAAATCACACTGCCTCCAAAATGGGGACATTAAATTTTACTATCATATTTTTCCAATGAATCCATGTGTAGGAGGAAAGATGCGCTATAGCCTATGATCTTGTAAAAAGTTCTTAGAGCAAGTTAGATCTCCAACTCTCCTTTAGTTAGATTACTAAAGTGTGATGAATTGATCTAGTTGCAAGGATAGATATGCCAAGCAAGGTTAAACAGGTCTATATTGGACAGATATATTAACTTTGCATGCAAAGAAATTGAACACTAACATGTAGAGGTGTCATGGGACACCACAAGAGAGGAAACTCATATATATTATAAGAATAAAATTGAAATGAATTGGATGAAGTGGTGAGAGGCATAAAGCATATGTGCATCACTTAAACATATCGCATAGAGTAGGCCTATCCAATGAGACATTGCATCGAATACACTAATAAAATCTAGTTTAAGTGGTGGCCCATAAACACATGTAGGTCATACAAGGTACACAAAACCCATATAAGATAAGACATAATCCAATAGTATACCATAATCATTGGCAACATAAAGGAACTCGAGAAGATGGGTTCGATAAGATGCGAAGGCCTTTAATGATAATAATGCTCCCATACTGCTTAATAGTAATAGATTGCACTCCAATTGAGATGCTCTTGTCTCTTCATTAAGGCACTTTCACGAGGGCTTGACATTACATGGTACTACTATATGAATTGCAAAATTTGAAGTATCCCTACTAAATCTAACCCAAAAACTCATTTTTCAGAGTGTTGACAATTCGTCAAACAGTTGTTGTGCAAACTCATGAATTCTGATTTTCTGACTGTTGTTCTGATTTTCTGAGTTTTGTTTGATTGCTTTCGACGTTTGGTTGAGTGTTTTCAATGCCAATAACATAAAGGAAATGCATAGAACTGATATATAAATGATTACACAACATAAATTGATAAAACCCACTTCCATTTATGCCATTAAATTAAAGATATAAGGTTTGATTAAAATGATAGTTATGTCTGATATGAAAATTATCAAACTATAACAACTCTATTAAACCCAATTTAAATGAAAGATTTGAATACCCAATATGCCAATAACATACCCATTGTATGCCAACATGAAAATACAATGTATGAAGGCTGATATGAGCATGATAACAATGGTAGAAGACTGAAATAGAATGTGAAATATGCAGCTACAGGTCTGATCGTTATGGAAGTGCTGATATGAAATTGGTTGCCAAAATAGTACAACCAACAAGTAGAATGAAAATATGTGATAGTATTGGCTTGGTTGAGACTCGATCTATCAATGGCTGCAACTGATCTGAAGAAATATGCTGATATAATGCTGCTACAAACTCAGATCTACAAAATATATACCTGAAACTCATCTGATAAAAGCCCAAATGAAGACCCAAGGTAGGCCCTCCCCAAAGGTGAATTGGGTTCTCATCCAATCCACGATAGCCTTTGAGAGTTTTCGTTCCTAGAAGGCTGAAGTATGCTGAAACCCTTCTCTAGAGCTCAAACCCGCAAAGTATTTTGTAAAAATGAGAGTAGAATGCTCAAAAAGGAGCCCAACACATTGCTTTATAACTTCTCATGGACTTTTTTAATAAAAGTCCATAAAAATAATTTTTTTGAGGGTCTTTCCTCATCCAAATAAAAGGTCCACTTTTTAAAAACTTGAGTTGCTAGGATGGGGGCACTTTTCACTATTCACCTTATGATTTTCAGTTACTATTCACCTTTTACTATTCCATTAAAGCAAACATTAAAATTTTCATTTAACATTGGATTCATCAACTGAACTCCAAACTAAAAGGCTCATAAGGTTCCTAGCTAAACTCCACAGTCCTTGGTTGGGTCCCCTAACCATTCTGCTGACCTACAAGAACCCTAATAGTAGGCCAACCTCTGCGATTGAACTTTCTAAGTAAGGGGCATTACAAAATTACAGACAAATATAGCATAGCATTTAACATTTGATAAAAAATTACTTTGTTCAACTTGATTATTTTTAAAAAAAGGGCGTGTTTTACTATCATTTTTTTGATTTTCCAATGAATCCATGTGTAGGAGGAAAGATGTGCTATAGCCTATGATCTTGTGAAAAGTTCTTAGAGCAAGTTAGATCTCCAACTCTCGTTTGGTTAGATTATTAAAGTGTGATAATTGATCTAGTTGCAAGGATAGATATGCTAAGCAAGGTTACACAGGTCTATATTGGACAGATATATAACTCTGCATGCAAAGAAATTGAACACTAACATGCAGAGGTGTCATGGGACATCACAAGAGAAGAAACTCATATATTATAAGAATGAAATTGAAATGAATTGGATGAAGTGGTGAGAGGCATAGAGCATATGTGCATCGTCTCATCTTCTGGCACTTTGATGCTATCCACGATGACAGACTACCTGTTCAACTCCTCTCCATCTTTGATCGTCCTCTGCCATTCTCTGACATTTGCAGTTGCCTTGTTGAAACTAGTTGTCATCACTAAGAAGTGATCCAACTTGGACGCCTTTGGATCTCCATCAAGGTTATCACGAACCAGCTTCTCGAACTCGGTCTGCACTGCATCAAGCTCCACATATGTGCCATCCTCACGAAGATAGTGGCATGGGATTTGAGTGATAAACCCGCTGATGAATTTGAGAGCTCCAACAACATCCTCCTTGAGCGCAACCATCGTACGTTTCCACTTTGAAAAGATGTTCTCTCCAAGCGAAAACCTTCCTTTTCTCCTCCTTTTGCTACAATGGCATCATATGCAACTGCCAATTGAGATATGAGTATCAAGTCCTTCGGCTTGCCTTCTGCTATAGATATTTCAAGTTGTTGAATCCTCTAACGAATCTGACGAAGATTATGTGTCTCGTACCTCAACTGATATAACTCTATGATGAGGTATCTGCCTGCAACAATGAAGTCTTCAATCCAGTTGTCCAAGAGCTTCCCACGATTTACTAACCGGCCAAGTCTCTGCTAATCTCCAGGTGTTTCTCGAAGCTGTGGGAGCATAGGTGCTTGTCTTGCGTTTCCATGAAGAAGATCCGAGATGTACTGTTGGAGCTGCTTGATCTCAGCCTTGAGGGCTGCCTTATCTTTTCCGTTCTTCATGACATGCTCTTTAGGATTACTTGCGACGACCTTGCAAAGGCTCACGTCCACGTGCCAGGTGCTCTTGCCAAGATTTGCTTTGATGAAGGTGAAATCACCAACTTCAACTTCATGCAGGCTCTTACCCTCCGGTGGTGTAGCAAGTTCAACAACGATCTTTGCTTCAAGAGTCTTCTCAATATGCACCTACTTTTTGACTCTCTTGTTCAAGCTATCCTGATAGGGATCACCAAACTTAGACAAATCAAGCTGATATGAAGGCCTACGCCTCTATCTTCCCAAAGGCCTCTCGAGCCAACACGAATGATCAATGTTATCCTCTCGAGGAGAAACTGCTCTTGCTGTGTCAACTACTGGTGGATCAACTGGAATGAAAGTCTCATGAATTGGCGATTCTGGCTCCGAGTGAATATCAATAGGAGATGACCGTGGAGAAAATGGTGGACCAGGAGATGATGAATCGGCCTCAGCTTGTATGCCATGTCCTCGGATTGGGAACCCTAAAATGTAAATACAAAAAGGAATAATATATGGATATATATATACATAAATAATTACAATTTGAATATTGTTATAATTATAATTATTAAGAAATAATATTATAATTATAATTATTATATATAATATTATAAATATTAAAATATAAATATTGACAATTTAAAATAAAGTAAATATTAAAAAAATTTAATTGATATAATATTATAAAACAATAAAATCAATTTATAGAATAAGAGATACATAATGTATTATCAAATATAAAATTATAAATATTAAACAATGATGATTATAATCATTATAATATTCTAACAAAATCTAATATGGGGTTATTATAAGCGACTTGATTGAGGAGGTCAAAATAATGTCAGAATTATTGTTCATGCAATAGGAGGTATTCATGGGAAAGTGTGATAGCCGCTTGACAATAATGTTTCGATTCATCTTGCCGTGAATCATCTTGCAATGAATAGAGGGAGTATTAAGTTGAGATTGTTATCACAGATCATTTAAACTTCAAGAGTCCACTGCTTTGATAGCAAGAAGGAAATGATACTATTTAATTTCCAAAAGATCGAAATATCAAAAAGAGAACCAAACGATCATTCTACTTTCAACATATCGCCACCAATTTGAAGACAATGTAATATTAAATCAAAGGAGAATCAACTATTGGATTTGAGGAAGGCATAATTCGTGGAGAATGAATACTCTCAAACTTTACTATAGGTTATTCTGGTTGTATCTTAAACTATTTGCTTTCTCAAGGGATTCATAGGCCAAATGCCTAGTTGTAAGCCGATACCTGAAGATATCGTGACTCATCGTGACGCATAAAATTCTACCAGGCGTGAATGTTATCGGGTCTTATTTGAAGACATCAATTAGTACATATAATCACCAACCTATCTAGAGAGTTACCAGGAGCTTTGATATCACAACCACCCATTATACCCCGTATAGAGGATGCAATATAAGGAAGGACATGTGCATTTCGCATCAAGGATTGTAGTTATGATAGAAGCCGATATCTATATCGTACCGTTTTGTCGCAAATCTTCATCATTATCGGCTTTCATTGTTGAAATGATGTTAACGAAAAATAAATCAAATACAATGATCAAGGCTTATATTCTCATCGATACTCATTCCCCTTGATGTCGTATGGTCTTGTCGTGCCGTTAGAGTCTGAATTTGACATTGGCAGGACCATATTGGGTTTCGTAGAAGTCTAGCATGGGTAGTTAAAGGTAAGGAGCGATTTATTGATAATTATTAGCATGTCTATTTGTTATAGTAGCGACAAGGCATAATCGATTATTGTGTTAAGACACTAAGTCAGAGGCAACAATTAAGTCTTGGGACGTGTCTATCCCCAGTTGAATCGACACAACCTTTCAATCAAAGAGGTATAAGAAGAACAAGTTTCCCAAGTTGGGAAAATAGGGGGGATACCGGAAACATATAGTATTTAGAGGCAGATGATCTAGAACTATGCGGAGCCATGATCTCCTTAAAATATTGATGCACGAACAATTGGGAAACATCAGAAACAACATCTCATATCTATTGCATGTATTCATATTTATATTCAGAAGCAGCAATATAAACCCAAAGAGGTCTATCCTCATATAATCGCAGAGGCATGAGTTTAAAGTATAAACCAGAAACAACTTTGTATTCACTTATTGAATTTCTATTCCCAAATTAATGTTGGAACTGATTTCATGATCTGAAGTTACATTATTTATAATTTGGAAACATTCATTATTGGATGACAACCTTTGTGTCAATCCAATAACAAATAATCGGAAAATCGTTGATACGAACAGCGGGACATTACATTGTACCATTGACTCTACTGGGACTTCTGGCGCTTTCTCCACTTGCTTCCGCTTAGTGATGCTTTTCCCCTTTGAATTCCCACTAACTTTGACACCTTCAAGCGGCTTCAAGATAACTTTGACTTGAGGCCTTGACCTAGAAGTAGAAGGTAGTGAAGAAAACCCTAATGGCGGCTTTGAAACTGGATTTGCCCTTCGCCTTCTCTTGCTGTCGAAGAAGTACATGCTTGTCTTAATAATTGATCTCGACAAGTCCTCAGTTGAAGTATTCTCCCTGGCATACCAATCTAGTTGGCGAAGTATCCTCCTCTGCTACAATGACGTCATATGCAACTGCCAATTGAGATATGAGTATCAAGTCCTTCGGCTTGCCTTTTGCTATAGATATTTCAAGTTGTTGGATCCTCTAGCGAAGATTATGTGCCTCGTACCTCAATTGATATAACTCTGTGAGGAGGTATCTGCCTGCAACAATGAAGTCTTCAATCCAGTTGTCTAAGAGCTTCCCATGATTGACTAACCGGCCAAGTCTCTGCTGATCTGCAAGTGTTTCTCGAAGTTGTGGGAGCATAGGTGCTTGTCCTGCGTTTCCATGAAGAAGATATGAGATGTACTTTGGAGCTGCTTGATCTCAGCCTTGAGGGCTGCCTTATCTTCTCCATCCTTCATGACACGCTCTTCAATATTACTTGCGATGACCTTGAAAAGGCTCACGTCCACGTGTCGGGTGCTCCTGCCAAGATTTGCTTTGACGAAGGTGAAATCACCAACTTCAACTTCATCTAGGCTCTTACCCTCCGGTGGTGTAGCAACTTCAACGACGATCTCTGCTTCAGGAGTCTTCTCAATATGCACTTGCTTTTTGACTCTCTTGTTCAATCTATCCTGATAGGGATCGCCAAACTTAGACAAATCAAGTTGATATGAAGGCCTACGCCTCTGTCTTCCCAAAGACCTGTCGAGCCAACACGAATGATCAATGTTATCCTTTTGAGGAGAAACTGCTCTTGCTGTGTCAACTATTGGTGGATCAACTGGAATGAAAGTCTCATGAATTGGCGATTTTGGCTTCGAGTCAATATCAATAGGAGATGACCGTGGAGAAAATGGTGGACCAAGAGATGATGAATCGGCCTAAGCTTGTACCATTGACTCTATTGAGACTTCTGGCACTTTTTGAACTTGCTTCCGTTTAGTGATGCTTTTCCCCTTCGAGTTCCCACTAACTTGGACACCTTTAGACGGCTTCAAGATAACTTTGACTCGAGGCCTCGACCTAGAAGTAGAAGGTAGTGAAGAAAACCCTACTGGCGGCTCTGAAACTGGAATTGCCCTTCGCCTTCTCTTGCTGTCCAAGAAGTACATGCTTGTCTTAATAACTGATCTCGACAGGTCTTCAATTGAAATATTCTCCCTGGCATACCAATCTGGTTGGCGAAGTGGCTGGCGAGTAACTTGGTCTTTGACGAATGAATTAAGTAGCACCTCTTCGTAATCATTCGACAAACCCTCAACATCTTCTGATAGGAAATCAACAAGCTGTGGAAGAGTAAGTCTACAGTAATGATGTCGGTGCACTTCAAATTCATCTTCGCAGTTGACCCAAAAGTCCTCAAGCGCTGCCCTGTGTGAATTACTTCGCTTCAACTGTGTTGAGTAATGACCCAAAGGATCATAAGTATAGCTCTGAGTGAGATACTTGAGATGGAGTTTTTCTAACTCGTTCGTCATTAACTTGCAATCAACAGCAGTCTTGCACTTGTATATACCCAATCCAAATGGAAAGGTGAATGCTGGCTTGTGTCGATTGCGAAGAAAAGAGTGAACTTCTTGAGCTTGTCTCAAAAACTCCATAAATAGGACCTTGCCTGACGGGTTACCTTGGTAGCATCAGAGGTTCTTCGGTGTAACCATACACTCGAATATATGTGAAAGTGGGAAACTGGATAAACCGATCTGCCCAACTCTCCATTGCTAACTTTGCCTCTGGTGAAATCCTGATGTGCATCTCATTATTGAGGTCTTTGACTGTCTTCATGAGGAAGTGATCATTCACTACTTTGAAATCCTGTTCAGCCTTTGAGAACTCCAATTGTGAGTAATATTCGTGAACATGCTGAACGCCAAAAGTTCCATTGGTCTTCAAAGTTCTAAAATTGCCTTGAAACGCAATTAAGTAGACCAGAAAAGTGTAATGTCCCCATTTTAGCCATACGCTCTTTTGTGTTCGATAGCCTATTTTGGAAGCCCGTAGGCTAGTCAGAAGCTGAAATTAGGGTTTCCACTTTTCAAGGAGGTTTTGAGGGCTTGCATGCAAGTTTTTATTATGCATGTCTGGTGGAGATTTCTGAGTTTTTGGAGAGCTTCGTGATGTGGTAACATGCATGACGAGTTATTGACTTGCATTTTTGGCTGTTTCCTCGGCAGTTTTGGAGGCTTGCATGTTGATGTTTTGCAGTTTGGATTATGGATTCCTTCTGGGTTTTCAGAGGGCTTTGCGGTGATGTGACATGCAACTGAAACAAAGGACTTTTCGAGACTTACTATTTTTAGTAAGTCACAACGGCTATTTTTAGTAAGTCACAACGACTGTCCGGTTTGTGCTCAAAGTGAGTTTGGAACAACTTGCTATTTTTAGCAGTATGCTATTTTTAGTAAGTACTATTTTTGGCAGTGCTATTTTTAGCAGCTCTTCAATAGTTCAGTGCAGTGGCTATTTCTGGCAGGTCAGTTGAGCAGTTGGTCATCCCATACTGTTGGAGCTATTTTTTGGTAGCTTTGAGCTTGAGTTGGGCGCTTCACTTATGGAGGTAAAATATTTTAATATTTTGGAGAAATAATTGGCTAAGGTTGGAGGATGCCTATTTTTGGGTGAGACAATATTTTAAGTGAAAATAATTCCTTTGCAATAATGGACGACTTCATAAAGGAAATTATTTAAGTGATTTATAATGTTTATTTTCACTTAACTTATGGGACGCCCATATTATACTTTATTTGCATTTTAATAAAGTATATTGCCTTCATGAAAAATGGACGCTTTGGAGAAGATATTTGGATAAATATAAAGTATTTTCCTTATGAGCTTTTGGACACCTAAGTGATGGAGGTTAATGAAATACAAATTACAGTTTATTGAAGGTAAATGTGGATTTCACCTTGGGCGCCCTAATTGGAGGGAAAAGGAATTCGAATTTGAGAAGTTATAAATAAGAGACTTGGCCTTCATTTGCAATATCCATTGTTGCTTATTATATTGTTATGCTACTGAAATATTTTTAGAGCTGCTTCGAGGGATGCTTACCTCCTAGTTTATTCTTCGGTCTTCATGCTTGAAAGATAGCACCTAGCTGAGTTTCCAGAGATTGCTTCTCATTCACAGAGTGCAGATTGAGCATCACAGATAGAGTTTTGATGGTTTTGTCAGTTTGCAAGTTGCTGGTTTTCAAAGTGCTGAAAGTGATTTTCGATCACAAGTCATTGTGCGGTTTTTGTTTGCTTCTGGGTATTGGCTCTTTCTATTCCTAGACCCTAGGCATCCTTTTTTGCAAGATTTTGGAATTTTTAATGAAGTCTATGAATTTATCTTGCTGGTCGCCCCTTTTTGATGGTTGTACCTTGCCTACCATTGCCTTGGAATGCGTGCATAAATTAATGGAGGGTATTTGCTATTGTTTCATGTTCTAGACTTGGTTGCCTATCTCCTAGGCTTCATTTGCATTCAGTCTCACATCATTCGGAGGAGTATAGATGGAGTTATGTGTATTTTAGTGAGTTTCATAGTTGCTGGTGTGTGTTTTCAGTTTGCTGGTTTGTTATATCAGATTGTAGAAGTTGGAGTTTTTGGCTTGATTTTTCATGTTTGGGAGTCTCTTTGGAGTTGGAGAAACATTCTAGATTATTTGCAACACTTTGAATATCTATAATACTTGGCTCTTGCAGGATACTCTTTCACATTGTAATGCTGATTTAGTAGTACTGATCAGCCCTTAATACTTCTGCAAATTCTCTACTGTATTCCCACTTTTAGTGGAAGAGGCTGGCTTGCCGCCTTATTTACTTTTCTTGCATAAGCATTTCATTCTCACCATTGGTGGAAGAGACAAGCCTCGCTGTCTTTGCATATTGTAATTGGGTTGGCTTGCCACCCTTCTTTACTTTTAGTACTTGCATTGTTGATCGGCTGAGCCGTCAATTTACTTTCTGTATTTGCATTCATATTACTGATCGGCTGCACCATCAAATCACTCCCGTTGAATAAGTGGTCGAGTTGCATCTTTATATTTCCTTCATTCAGTTTGGAGATTAACGATCCCTGATGCCATATGCTCACACCTTACCCAACATTGGGATCTTGGTGTACATTCTTGGCATAGGGTAACTTTCAGCAGTTGATTTGATTTTGGCTAATGCTGACAGGTGCCATTGTTGAAGTGTTGTGCAAAAATTTGAAAAAATTATAAGGGGGTCATTACAAAAAGACACCATGTGAAACTCGTGGATTTTGAGGAATTCTGTGATTTGTTGGTGAAGACACTCGCTGATCAACATTGCCCAGTCAAAGTTTTCCTTGTTGTCGATAATTCGGGAAATGACATAGAACATCCACAGTCGGAAAATATGAGGCTCCTCCTGACCTATAACCTGGTTGAGCAAAGTTATTAAGATAGCAACCTCATCCTTGAACTCACCACGCCCAACCTTCTTCGGCATGTTGGTCTTTCTTTGTCCTCTTCCCATATCTTGTCGCAATTTGCAATGGCTATGGTATAACTGTCTGAGTGAGGAGGAATAGCAAAGCACTTTTCAACGGCCCTCGGTTTGAGGCTGCAAATTGACTCTCCCATTGGCTGATCTGATTTGTCTTGTGGATGAGTCGTAGTGTTTAATGCAAGCAATCACAAACTCAAGATCAAAAACCTTGATAGGAATAGATGCTGCTGCCAGCAACCCAGAACGCTTAAGATTTTTGACTGTCGTGCTGCTAGTGCCTTCCAACATGCTCAGATTGATCACTGGATATATGTGACCCAAGTCTGTATCAACAGTTTTCAAAAAGTCATGTACCAAGACCGATTTGGCCTTGTAATCCATGGGGTTGAATTGCATTTTGAAAATCTGGATTTTTGATTGTAAAGTCGGATATGTTTGGACAACTTTCAGAAAAAAACATGAAAAATGGCTCTAGGATAGGCTTTAAATAGTCGGTTGAGGTAAAAATTTTCGGATTTTTTTTGAAATGTGGGTTTTGTAGATAATTGAATTTTAAGCAAACCCAAATCGTCAAAAATTCGAAAAGATGAGTTTTAGCAAGGCATGCAAAGGGTTTTTAGTCAAGAACTGCAGTGGTTGTAGGGGCTTGGGGGCAATTTTTTCCTAGAAAATCTGAAACATGGGTTTTGTAGGCAATGGAATTCTAAGCCAACCCAGATGATTCGATTTTAGAAAAATTGATTTCTTGTCCCACATGCAAAGGAATCTTCGGAAAAAAAAGCACAATGCTTCAAAATGTGAAGCAGTGGGGCAATTTTCTCGAAAAAATCTAAAACATGGGTTTTGCTACTGACGCTGAAATATGTGAACCTAGATGATTTGTTAATGAAAATTCCATTGTTTACTTTGACATGTGAGAGAAAACCTAAGACAAGAATAGAAGAATTTTAGAGATAGAAATAGAAGTTTATTGTTTTGTCTTTGAAAGAGTCGCCTATGCATGAATTGGATTTGATGAAGTCTGCATGCACTCGGAAAATGAAGTGTGTAAAATGCTTCTTCTCAACAATCTAGACCTGCTACTGCGAAGAACATTGAAATCTGATACCTGTAGCACCTTCAGATCTTTATTTGCTCAAAAAAGACATGTTTGCTCTCACCTGTAATGAAAAATAATGGACGCCTATGCCTTAATAAATAAAAATTCATCAAGAAAGGCGTCATAAATGCATGCATTTGCTTTAAAATGGCGCTAGCCTTCTGATTGGACCTCTAAAATTAATGCCTCCTTTTGTTTGGACCTCAAAACAGTTAATTGATTGAGAAATAAGCCCTAATTAGTGCACCACCTCCAAACACCTCAGTTAACTTTACATGCAAAAATAAATTACCCAATCACAAGCAAAAATCAAGTTTAGCTGAAGTCAACTTGAAGAGTTTAACTGAAGACTTAATTTCAGTTCAGTTAACTTTACATGCAAAAATAAATTACCCAATCACAAGCAAAAATCAAGTTTAGCTGAAGTCAACTTGAAGAGTTTAACTGAAGACTTAATTTCAGTTCACAACCTACACCTTTCTAGGGCGCCACTTCTCTTGAGTTCAAAAAGTCAAACTTTGACATTAGGCGTCACTTTCCAGACAACCAATTTCTTGAAAATTTGAATTTGCTAACATCACCAGAGCCCATGTTTGATCACTGATTCTGATTGGTTGACATGTCGAATAGACTGGCTGGGAATTTCATTGAAGAGCAGGATCAAAACTGACAAGAAACTCCTTGAGGCTGCAAACCCTAATTCTGACATTTGAGGCTTCGAAATTCAGGGCGTGCCTAGCCTTCAAGGGCGCTTTTGGCCTCAGAAAAATCTTCAATGCATTTTCATCATTTTGAAGGTGATTTTGACCTTACTTCATCTCGCGTTTTCCGAAAACTGCAAAACTTTAGAACTAGCTGACAGGCTCATTGCGGAGCTGGCAGGATTCTAAACAAGAGCTATTGGAGAGCACTTCTCTTAAAAACATCATTTGGTAGCTGAAAAACATGGGCGCTCTGTTGACGTGCTTTTTATGACAACACCAGCACAGAATAAAATGTCCAACGGTCACTCTATTCTCTCTTGATCAAAGTATTCCGCATGCTAAGATTGCGTGAAAGTTCATGCGTTCAACTCCAAGGTTCCTTTTATCGCGAATAGACTCAGTTGGTTGATGTGTATATGCTGGTTATTTCAACGGGACTTACGTAGTTGTTCAATCATAGTGAAGCAAATGAATGATTTTGACGATATTGCTCTGACGTTTGAGTCGATCGGGAAATGCTGAATTAAAGGGAAAGGGATAGGAATCCTACAATCTACTTCTAAGGATGGGAGGCAAAACTAGCTTTAACAATCTCCAAACCAAACTTTGTATCGTCTCCCCCTCGGACAACTCTGACAAAGCTGATGCAATCTTCAAAGGATAGGTAGATATTCAGATCGAGATTCAACATGCACACTCCTTCACCATGAAGCAAGTGGACGCACAAATCGCAACCGAAGTTAAGTGCTGAAATTCCAGTTGACCACGCAGGGTAGACTTACCGTCAGCAAGCCTGCTAGTGGTATGGATATAGGGAGATATGCTCAAACCAATGTTGCATTCCACAATTAACGCTACTTGCATGGAAACAAAATCTATTCGACTTTACTCTATTTGAATTGGAAAGACGAACAAGCCTTGCTAGCTACTCACAATAGAAGATAGAACCACCAAACAATGATAAATCTTTATATTATGAGAGTTTTCACAACAACTTCTTACAAAGTCCTCAATGGGAAAACTTCCTTTCCTCCTCAATCTAAGCTAACTTCTAAGCTAAATGCTATATGCCTTCTATTCTCTAGCTCAACTCTATCTCTGATTCAATTCTAGTTCTAATGAATTACAAATGAGGGGGGATACCCCTTTTATAATAAACCCAGTCCAGTGGACGGTTCAGATCTGATTACAATAAAGGGCTCGGATTGAGCCACCCATGCTCTAATTAGGGTTTATGCCCTAAAAGCCGCCACTGAGAGGAGTGGGGCAATGAATGTGCAGAATATTCTCCACTCTTTTGCAGGCCCACTACCTGCAATCAATGCACATCGTCCTCCTGCAGCAGATCGTCGTCCAGAATAGCGTTTCCTTTCTCCTTCTCGTTGGCTGCAAATCTGATGAACCTGGCTAATACTTCCTCAACTTCTTGATCGGAGATAGGAGGAATGTGATCCAACTGAAACTCTAAAACTGCAACTGTTTGCCCATGCCGGGCACATGATTTCTTCCAGGCAACAAGGGTATCCTCGGTGTTCTGTATGATACTAGAGAACGTGGCAGTGTTCTCAAAATCATCCTGAGTGAAGGTTTTCACCTCAGAGAAAAATGGCGTCAATCTTTCCTTTAGTCCATCTGCAGTTATCTCTTCAGAAGTCAACCTCCTGGCAAAGATTGCCTCCAATGTGTTGAGAACTCCATCCAAGATGTTCGTCATGGCCTTCCTGACCCTGACCGAATCTGTTTGTGATGCATCATAGAATCCCCGGCCTGTGACTACTAAAGAATACCATCTGGCAAAATCGTATCTATCTCCCTGCTGGATAACACCTCCCTCAACCAAAGTGTGTTGAGGTATGCTCATCAAAGCTCCTAGACGGAGAACAACTCTCGTCTGATAGATGCGAGCCTCACCCCAAGCATGGTTAACTGCCTCCACTCTAGCCATAATATCGGAAGCTTGCCCATATGCATGTGCAAGATCTTCCATAAACTTTCTTGTCTCTGTACACACACTGGCAACCCACGTGTTTGCCTGCTGTGCCATTCTCCTTAAATCTTCTAATCCACTGATTGACTCCCTGGAAAACTCAGCGGGGAGCTCGATTGCAGGATTTTCTTGCCCACAAGGACAGGACAAGTGCTGCACGTAGCCAATCAGTGTCCGATGCTCTACCTTCAACCTCTTGTACTTGCTCTCAACATGGGACAATCTGTCCTTGAGTGCCTGATAGGAATTATCGCACTCCTCTACCACCTGTGCCCCAGTAGGGCGGCCTAGTTCCATGGTTGTCACAATATAGTTCTCAGGAACGGCCTTGTCTCTATCACATTCCTCCCGTGGAATTGCCATATGCAAGGTTCGGGATCCATCCTCATCTATGGATATTCTGGAAAACTTCCTAGCCTTCTTCTTCGTGGGAGGTGCATTGATCCTTTGTAGCAATTCCTCCATCTCGACTGCAGGATCAGTCTCATCCACAGGATCACGCCTCATCCTATCCCTCAGCCAGTCTGGCACCTCCTGTCGTGTGTCTGCTATGATGAAAGGCTGTTCTACCTCGGCCTCTACTTCATGGCCCTTGTTCCGACGAGGCTCATCATCATCTATGGGCTCGGTGTCTCCTGAGCTCTGGGCATCTCGATCGGAAGCAACATCATCCTCGAGAGCTACCTCAATCTCATGCTGAAACTGAGTATCTGTGGCAGTGCCTTCATCGGTCTCCTGCAGGTTCTCCTCTTGATTATCCTCTTGGGGCACGTTGATGCTCTGGCCCACGGACTCCCTACGAAGTGGTTGGCTCTCTATTTGTACTGCCTATTCTGCCTGCAACCTCTCCCTCTGATCAGCAAATAGGGACACTTCCTGTATGCTCGGAGAATGTGTTCGAACCGGCATGTGCAAGGATTCCTCAACTATCACAGGCTTCGGGCGTGCTGGCTCTTTTCCCCTAAGCTCTGGAGCCGGATTACTCCGTCTCCTCGGATCAGCCGATGGTAACCTGCTGTCTCCCATCAAATTGTAGGTAAGGGGAATTGACCTTCCCTTTAGTCGGCTGACATGTCTCTCTATCCAACTCCGTGTAAATGTCAGGACTAGGATACAAAGTGTATCCAAGTCGGTGATCTCTAGCTCTGACCAATCTGGGAGTGGCAAGGGCGTGTTTCTTACTGTATCGTAATAAGCCTGTACAACGTTTATGTCCTCCTCAATCTGATCTGGTACAGGAATAATCTCGCACTCTCTGATCATTGCCAATGTTATCCGGGAAAACATCCTCTTTCTGACTTCGACCTCATCCACTGCACTTGCCCAAAAATCTTCTATTTGTGCCTTGTGTCTAAATTCCTCGGTCAATATCCACCTGATATTCCTATGAGGATTGTAGTAGTGCCTGCTGGAATGGTAAGAAAGCCGAAAGAACTGGAGCTCCGCTTCTGCCTCCCTTGCTGCTTGCAGTGATGGGCATACTTCGTCTGAATTTCCCATAGCAATCGGGAATCCAAGTCCGCCTTTCTTCTTCTTCTTTTGAATCTTATCGTAGGCAATCAGTTGTCTAAAAACTTCCAGCATCACTACCCTGTTTGTGGGATATCGGGGCAACCTGTATGGGTAGGAAGAGAATCCCTGCAACCTTATGTAAGTGAATTTTGGGAATTGGATAAACCAACATCCAAATTTCTCAATCATTTCTTGTGCCTCCCTCGATATTCTGTGATGGGTCCTTTGCTACAAGGTCCTTGTGATGTGCATAGTAAAGGCATCGTTGACTCTTTTGTAATTAGTAGTGCTTGTCAAATGCAACTGCGGACAAGCCTCGAATATTTTGAATTGCTGAGAACCGCAACCTATTGGTTCTTTGTAAGAGATCCCCCTATATCTTGTCATGCGAGCCAGCATATAGACGAGGTAAGAGCCCATATAAAATGTTTTAGTCCTCCTCACATTGCGGAGCTGCTCATGTAGACCATCACTGATTAACAGTGCCCAATCCATGAAATCCTTGCCCTCCAGTACCAAGTTGACAAAGTAAAACATCCAAGGTTCGAAGACGAACGCTTGGGGACACCCTCCAACTCTACTCAACATCATAATCAGGTCGCCAAACTCTTGCTTCAAGTCTTCGGAGATTATTTGTTTGGGCAACTTCGTACGAGTTGGTTTGGGCTTGATCATCCACCTAGTGTTTATCACATCAGCACACCGGTCTGTTGTGGATGAATACATTTTGTCAGCCCTGTCCTTTGTTTTGTAAATCATTTTCTCGTGGGCGGGGATCCCGAATGCCTCTCCGATTGCTTGTGGTGTCAGGTTAGCCAGCACCTTGCCATCTGGCGCAACGATCGTCCTCTTCTCTGAATCGTAGTGGTGAGAGCATTCCATAATGAGTTCCGGGCACCGGATGGCTGGTGGAAAATTTGTAGCTGCATATAATCCACTTCTGACAATGCTATGTGAAGTCACTGATGGGCGATGGCCTCCAGTCCCCATTATCCTTCTTTTGAACGCCTCCAGGTTAAACGAGCCCAGGTTTGTGTCTGCCAGCCTGCCTAACTTTGATGTGAATTTTCATTCTGGCAGGAAAGACTTGCTTAATTTCTTGATTACTGCTTGTCTGGACTCAGCGTGGACGTTCTTGCCTGCAGCTCTTCTGCTTGACTCAGCCATTTTGCAAAAAGGGTAAGATAGTCAGCAAACAAGATTTTTAAAATAAAATAATAACCATCATTGAGGGTGTCAGCAGATTTTTCTTTTAAATGACAAAGGCTGCAACACTTCTTGATGTTTTCAACCGCAAACCTCAACTATTGCCTGTTTACTTCAACGTTCTCAGAAATTTCCTTTGGGTTGCAGCAACACAATGCCCAATACTTGGAAATGTTTGCCTGCAACAATTTAACTTTAACAAATTTGAAACCTCCTCTTTGAAGTTCGCACTTTTCCTTCTAACTTAGCAACTTTCAGCAACTTAAAACTTTCTTCTCAAGTCGCACTTAGGCATTCAGCAGCTTCACTTTGGTAAATTCGAACCTCCTCACAATTGCAGCAATTTAGAAACTCACTTCTCAGCAACTTGAAATCTTGATAAGGTAGGTCGCACTTCTCCAGCAAGTTTGTGACTTCAGCAATTCGTGCTTCAACAACTCCAGTCCTTCAGGGATTCGAAATCCACAACCTCCAGCTCTCTAAAAATTCGAAATCCTCAGCAACTTTCAGCTCTTCTCACAAATTCGAACTTCTCACTTTCAGCTCTTCAGCAACTTGCGAGAGAAAAATGAAGAGTACTTCAAAACTTATAGCTTGGGCGAATTCCTACAGAGGCTAAACTTAGCAAATATTTTGAATTCATTTTCCCTCTCTTTTCCAGTTGCAACACTTGTCGTCTGAAGCACCGGAATCTCAAACTTCTAGAATTATGAATTCATCACCTCTGCACAGGCCTACCTCGTTGCGTTTGATTTCTCAAAACATTACATCGTTTATTTCTTTGAACAATTTCGAAAAGTTTGGCTAAGGCATTCTGGCAAAAATTATCAGGTTCAAACCCTTTAGCGAAATTTCTCATCCATTTTAGTCGTTTGCCTTAGAGAAATTTCACTAAATTTGCCTTAGGAATTTTATTAAAAATAGGTACTGGGCAAAATATCCATCGAAACGACGTGAGTGAGGCGTAGAATAACTCTGAATCACTTCCGAATTGCAAACGTTTAATACCCAGAAGAAAAATCTTCCCGGAATCCATTGTTTTCATGTGTATCCGGACGAAGGGGTACGTTTAATTTTTATTATTTAAAATAATAAAAAAGGCTAATGTTTATCTCTCCCCTTCCCGATGCCGTCCACTCCTGCAATTTCAATCTTCTCGGCCTTGGCAAATTATCTTGATTTTCCCTGAAGAATTTTCCTTTGAAGATTTTTTTTGTAACTCCGGCAACTGGCATCATCCTCTAGGCGTATTCATTATTTTTCCCTCTAAAAAAATACTTTAGGAAATTTTGAAAATTAAAATTTTATCTCTAGAGGCGCATTTGAACATGTCATGAGTTTCATTTTATTCCTTAGGCAACTGTTTTTTTTGCTTTAGGAAAAATTCCTAGAAAATTCATTTAAAATCACCCATGAGGGGCGTACCTCATCTTATGCATCAACTTTTGCTTTCACCCCTTAGGCATTTTCACGCCTAGAGGCTAACACCTTATCCCTTGTGAATTTTCATGTGTTAAATTCCACCTTAGGGCGCATTTGCCATGGGTAGGAGGAATTTTCATACTTAGAAATATTTTCCAAAATCACGCCCCCCTTGTCTTTATCTTAGGCGCATGTAGCATGTGGAGGAGGAATTTTCCACGCCAAGTTTTATCTTGCCTTAACAAATTTCCATGGGCGCATTTCATGTGGTGACCTTTCACCTTCCCTTGGCGCATTCAGCGTAGAGGACTTCCATTTCCCCGCTTTACCTTTCATCCTTACCTTTTACTTGGGGCGCAAATGCCATGAAGAACTCTTACGCCTAGGGTGACTCTTCACCTCCTCTTGGCACATATGGGCTAGTAGACTTCCTTGTTATCCTTGAGCGCACTTCCTTCACCACCCCACGCCTAAGACATGACCCTTCACCTCCTTCTAGCGCATTCCTCATGTGCAACCTCCTTCTTTGAGCGCATTTTCCTATGCAAGATGGAAAACCCACGCCTAGAGTGACTGTTCAGCTTCCTTGGGCGCATTTAGGCCATGGAACTTCCATTCTAGGCGCATTTGACCCTGTGAGGAGGAATTCTATGCCTTAGGAATTTTTTCATGTCTTCTTTGACGATCTTTCATCTTCCCTAGGCGCATTTAGCCTTGTGAGGAGGAATTCCTTCTTTATCTTAGGCGCATATTGGCTAGTGAGGAGGAAAATGCTATGCCTTAGTGAATTTTTTACATTTTTGGTGACCTTTCACCTTCCCTAGGCGCATATAGGGGTATGGAGAGGAAAATCTCTTTGCCTTGGAAATTTTATCATGCTTTTGAAGGGCGCGTTTCATTCTTGCTCAGGGAAATCCTCACACTTAGAGAATTTTTGAATCTTTCCTTCCTCCTGGGCGCATATGAGAGTGTTTGCCTGTCAGCCATGTTTGTAAAATTTCCAACGCCCTTTATGCCCTAGCCTTCTATTTTTAGTAAATTCGGAGGAGTTAGGGTTTCATTGATTTCATCTTGTTCCGAGCTGGAAGTGGCGTGGCTGTGCCCTTGTTGACCTGTATCACCTCGTTTATACCTGATTTGGCACAGTACATGCTATTTTTAGCCACTTGCTATTTTTAGCAAACCCTAGAATTGACCAATTTTGTATCTCTGTTTGCTTTGAAAGTTGTTCCCCTTGTACTTGATGCTGTAAGAGACTCGTTCACACATTTTCCTTGATGAGGACGTGCTATTTTTAGCCATGAGGTGATTTGCTAAAAATAGTAAGTATTCAGATCATGTTCAAATTTTACCAGCAGGTAGCCTGAAGGATGCTGATTCCGATGGCGTGCTTCGTTCTGTCATTTCTGCATTTTGCTTCATCTATTTTTAGACATGGCAAGGGAAACCCTAATCTGATCTGCATGTGCTCTGATTTGTTCTTGGCTATCCTTGATCGTGCCTGATTGCACCTGATTGCTGGACTAAAGTGGTGGGTAGCTGCTGGGATGATACTGCTATTTATAGTAAGTGCCTGGGAAGTGGTCACCCGGATGTCGGGCGAGTTTGCATGTCACAGTGCCCGTGGGATCTCAAAAAACCCAGAAAAACCCAGAAAATTGGTCATAGTTTTGGCACTGGCTAAAAATAGTAAGTCCTTGAAAACTGACCCGATCCATCTGCATGTCATATCATTGCGAAGGCCTCGCAAAACCCACATGGAATATCTGGACATGCACTGAAAATTCTTGCATGTAAACCCTAAAAATAGCCTCGGGAGGCTGAACTCTGAAAGTCACCATCTCGCCTTGCATGCTACATCATCGCGAAGGTCTTCGAAAACCCAGATCAATTCCCCCGTCACTCACCGGAGAATTGCTCGTTTAAATCCTGAAAATAGCCTCCGAAGGCTGAATTGCTAAAAATAGCCAGTTGTCGGAATCCATTCAAATTTCGCGTGTAGGCATTCTGAAGCTACCTGATTGTGGTGGAACTGACAGAATTCCAAAATCTCGATAAAATAGTCCCAAATTGAATACTTACTAAAAATAGTAAGTTGTCGGAATACAGTGAAAATTTAGTGGGACCCTGCTGGAAGTCTTCTGACTACTGTACTAAGCTCGAATTTCAATTTTATAACTCAGTTTGACCTTTAATAAGCCTGACTGATGAAAACCCTAATTTCACAGACTTGAACAATACTTCAACCCAGGTCAAACGACGGGACATCCCCGGAAGGACCAGAGATAGAGAGAGAGACGCACTAACCAAAGCCAAAAGACCAGAATGGAGCAAAAAATTAGGGGGTCCCCATCTGAATGGGGTGATGTGTGAAAAAGGTCACAACACGCTCCTGGCCTCAAGGGGCTCTTTTCTTCCTAGAGAGCCATTTTTGCATTTGGCTAGAAATTCACTTAAACTCCGGTTGTAGGCTACTGTCAAGTTTTCTGACCCGGTTGAGGTATGCAACGAAAAGATGGAAGCGTCACAGATAGGATGAATATTTAAGGTAACCAAAAAGACTGCATTTGAGGCTCCAAAACCTTGGGCGTGCTTGGCCTCCAGGGCGCTTTTGCTTTTTTTTGATATTTTTGACCATGACTAAAACCCTATGTTTGACTCCTGATTTCGACAGTTCAACAATTGAGATTCATCTGCTGACGAACTCGTTACGAAGCCAGACCAAGTTTGAGACAAACATCCTGGGTGTCATTTGATCAGAAACCTCATCTGGTGTTTCAAAAAGATGGGCAGCCTTGACTAGCAGGTGCGCTTTTCACTCCAGTGTTGGTCATTTTCTCATCTCCCTCATTTTGCATTCAATCTCTAGTTTCAGGTGCTAGACATATCTTTCAGACTGGCTGGTAGGCTCATCGCGAAGCTGACAGGATTCTGGAGAAGTCTTCTTGGAAGTGACAAAACTCAAAAAGTTGATCTGGGCCCTTGAAATCAAGGGCACCCTTGGTTAGTAGGTGTGCTTTTGTCTCCAAAGTTAGAAATTTTTTCAACATCTTCACCTCGACAAAATTCCCCTCCGAGACGAAGCATCATTTTGGAAATATCTCGCCATAGAATCTTCATTGGAGCATTTGAAGCTTAGATTTCGACACCTGGCACCTGGCCATCTACCATTGTTGACCTCGGAGATCCTAACTTTTCACTTGAAAAAGAAAAAAACTACCCACTAGATTTAAACTGAGTTTTAACTGAATTTGATATCACCATTGTGATCATGAAGTAAAATAAGCCAATCAAAACAATTTTCAATCAATTCTGACAAGTTTCAATTTTTAGGGTTTTTTGACCTAAAAACAGGGGTCCAAAAACCCTAATTTTCATTTTTTTCAAATTTTACTAGTATCTACCTGACATCAAACTGACTAAAAGCCCATACTTGATTTGCCCAAAACTATGTTTTGACATCATTTTTACAAGGTTTAAAACATAGTTGGAAAACTCGCCCCAAAAAAAAACTCGCGAAGCAAAAAATTGGAGAGTTTTTTAAAACTCGGCAAAAACTCGAAAAAACTCGGAAACTTAAAAAATTAATTAAATTTCATTAGAAACAATTTTTTTTGCAAAAAATTGGAGAGTTTTTTAAAACTCGGCAAAAACTCGAAAAAACTCGGAAAAACTCGTCCTCGCGAGTTAAACTCAGGAAAACTCGCTTTCAAAAAAAACTCGCGAGTTTTTGAAAACTCGGCGAGTTTTTTGTGAGTCTGCCAACTATGGTTTAAACCATTTTAAGCAAAATGCCTTAATGAAGCGAAAAATTTGGTTTGGGTACAACATGCCAGTGTATGCTTGTAGAGCTATATCAGCTAAGAGACAAAGCCTATGACCTTTGCGCGGAGATCCAAGAGTCAGAGCAAGATATAGCAGAAAAGAGGCCTATGGACGAGATCACTATCTCAGACTTGTCGATGTCATACAATTCAGTTACCACAGAGGAGAAGAAGCAACATCTTTACACTTGGAAATAATAGCTTGCATACAAAGTAAAAGCTTATGACACAAACTTTGTGGAATTAATTGAGTACAGATAGGTCATGGCAGGTGTTATCAAGTTCATGAGAACGTTGGTAACGTTTATCCCTTGCCTATATTAGCACGAAGGAGGTGCATACGTCGAGCTAGCTGAGGTGTGTTGGCGTTTCAATTCACACCTCTGGAATGCGTATTGGAAACATACAACTATGCACAGATAAACTGCTCTTCGAATTAGGAGGAGAAGCTCCCTCTTTGCTGATGTTGTTTAAAGAAAGTAAACTAAAACTAATTTGCCAATCTTTTTGTTCAGCTAAGAGCACAAGCTTATAAAACTCAAGTGTCGTAGCTCAGATTTTCTCTTTTAGAAGTTCAACTACGACTAAGCCTATTCTAATGACGTTTCTAGCTACTCAAGTAAATGCAGAGCATGAGAGTTAGAAATGGGCAAGGAAGGATTCTTTGACATAAATACTTAAATAAACTTTTTTCCAACGCACATCTACTGTACTTTCAATGCAAGCTGAAATAGAGATCATATAAGCATAACACATAAGACGGAAATCTGAGACATTATATCAGGGCAACAAAGTAGGCACAAGACTTTATTTTCTCAAATCTCAAGAACAAAAGATTACACTTCTGGGACAATAGGATTGTAGCAAAATAGGTTTACAATTTAGTGATCAACCAGAATACATTGACACATTACATTTTTGGGACAACAGAATTGTAGCAAAATATGCTTACTGTTTAGCGATCAACTGGAATACATTGACACAAGACACAAGACAAAAGAACTGAACAATAACTTGTAGGTAAAGAGGCATGCAAGCCTGCTCTTACACTAAGTGAACAATACTAAATAACAATTAGAAGGCACTAGTAGGCTCAACGTTTTGCTATCACAAGAATGGTTAAAAAAAATGGGCAAGGCTGCCCTTATTTATACACAAGCAGAGGAGTAGGGAACCCTAAAATCTCCTTGCTTTTACAACTAAGCCTTGCCAACATGTAAGCTTTATTTCTAAAACTAAAATAAGATAAGCATCTAACAAACCTATGAAAGCACAAAAAAAAAGGAAAGTGCCAACTATTACATCTTGATTCTTTTCTCCTTCAAGAAATGGATAAGTTTGAGATAGGAATAGAAAGAAAGCGTGAGATAAGAATGGGAAGAAATCTGAGAGAAAGCTGTTGCTTTAAATCTCAACCACATCCACCAAAAAGCTGGAAATTGTATCTCTATCAGGAGCATCAATACTATCTATAGCAAAATTCTGCTTTTCCAAGATCTCTTCACCTTCTGCAATTTAGCTTAGGAAATCTTTCACATCTTCAGCTGCTTTATGAGTTCTATTCTTGAAAAACATTGTTGCCCCAAAAGATGACTCACTAATTGATAACTTGGCGGCTCTGCAACTTTATGTTTCTGACACTTCTCTTGATTTTCCAATGGAAGAGTATTATACAATTCTTTTCCGATACTTGTCCTTTTTCTCATATGACACCTTTTCATGCTCTTCAGTTGAGATGATGAAGTTTTCTATCCATGGTGGTGTTTGAAAAACACTTTTCAACATCGTCCGGCCTGAGGCTGCAAGATACAATACTGGCTTGGTTCTGAATCCCATGGGAGAGTACTGCATGCTGAAAAACTTGAATTTTAACAGTAAACTCAACTATGTTTGGACACCTTTTGTGCAAATGGCTGAAAATTGAAGGCTACTTTCTCCTAAAAAAACAGTTTTTTTGAAAAAAGCTGGGACCTGGGTTTTGTAGAAAACTTCATTTTAAGAGGACACAGATTGTCCGTTTTGGAAAATACTAAGGCTGGTTGGAAAAGCAAAAACCTTAAAATTTTAGGATTTTCATCAAAAAAGATGAGAGCTGGGTTTTGTGCAGAATCACGTTTTGGATGAACCCAGTTGATCAGATTTTGAAAATATTGAAGATTTCTTGGACATGCATGGAAAAAGTAGGTTCTTGAAAGTTGAAAAATTCTTCAAAGTTTTAGAGAATCAAGAACTGAGTTGACCCAGATTGTTGGAAATTGAAAATATTGACCCCCTTTCTAAAATCGATGCCCTGAAGAAATAAAGTATGAAAAAGCGAGCTCCTTTGTGTGTTGATCCGGAAAATATGAAGAATTGTGAAAAAACACCATGTTTTGGCTCTCAAATCCTAAAAAGAACAAAATTTTATGTCTCCTTCTCTCTTGCTCTTGGATGCCAACCTGCAAAAAGTGAATAATGAAATCCAAAGCCTTTTTAAATAAGTTTTGAGTATAAATAAAACAGTTTATTCTCTACTTTAAAACTTTCAAAGTCAATCCTGAGGAGGTTCGTTGAACTTGGACACTTTTTTATTGATGCATGATAAAAATTGAAGAATTTACTAAGGCATTCAGCCTTGGGCGCCCTTCTTGGCCTAGAGCGCTTTTCCTCTCTGTTGGCGTTTCAAATCACACTTCTGGAATGCGTTTTGGAAACGGACAGCTATGTGCAGTAAACTGCTCTTCGAATTAGGAGGGGAAGCTCCCTCTTTTGCTGAGTTGCATAAAGTAAGTAAACTAAAACTAATTTTTGCCTATCTTTTTGATTCAGCTGCGAGAACACAAGGTTATAAAACTCTAGATGTTGCAGCTGAGGTTTTCCCTTTAATGAAACTTGACAACTACAACTTAACTTACGCTAAAACGTTTCTATCCTCTCGAGTAAACGCAGAGCAAGAGAGTCTAGAAATGGACGAGGTTGATTTTCTGACAAAGATACTTGAATAAACTTTCCTCAACATACATCTACTAAATTTCAATGCAAGCTCAAAAAGGAGATTATAAAAGTATTACGGAAATATGAGACTTTATTTCAAGGGCAGCAAAGCAAGCTTCAAGATTTTATTTCCTCACACTTCTAACACAAAACAATAAACGAAAATCTGAGATATTTATATCGAGGACAGCAAAGCAAGCTTCAAGATTTTATTTACTCAAACTTCTGGAACAAAGATTACAATTTCGAGGCAGCAAGTTGTAGCAAAATACTTGCAACATGCGATCAACCTGATTATAATTGACACATAACACATGCACTAAACAAGGATTTGCAGCTAAGGAGGCATGCAAACTTGCTCTTTACACAAAGTTAACTGACACTAAACAATAACAAACATGAAGGCATAAGCTCAGTGATTCTGTTATCACAAGCACGGTTAAACTAAAATTAGCAAACACTGCTCTTATTTATAACTAAGCAGAGGAGTAGGGAACCTTAAAATCTCCTTGCTTTTACAACTACTGCTTGCCAACATGCAAGCTTTATTTCTAATTCTAGAAAAGATAAAACATCTAAACCCTAGAAAGCATCTAAAAACGGAAAGTGCCAACTCATTACAACTTGTTACCACTGTTTTCTTTCTATCCTCAAAGAATGGATAAGAATTGAGACAAGAATAGAAAGAAAGGGTGGAAGAAGCTTCTAGAAGAAAGCAGATTTAAATCTCAATCACATCCGCTAAAAAGCGGGCAACTTCATATGTAGTGGGAGTGTTGATAGTATTAATAGCAAAATGCCGCTTTTCCAAGATTTCTTCACCATCTGCAATAGATCTTAAGAAATCTTCACTCTCATTGGCTGCTTTCTCGAATTGTGCTGATATCATGGAAATCATCTTTATTCTTCCAACACTGCTATCGCTGCCATGCAAGATACTTTGAAACTCTGCTTGGACTACGTCAAGCCCAATGTATGAACCATCCTCAAGGCAATATTGACAAGGAATTGCTGCAACAAATTCTCTGATGAACCTAAGAGTATGAATGACTTTTTGTTTATACACTACAAACTCCTCAGATATTCTAACATATGTATTTACCTTGAAAAGGTGATCTTCTTTCCACTCCAAGATCTGTCTTTTGTGTTCTCTTGCCATTGTAGAGCCATAAGCCATCTCTAAATCTGCAATTATGATCTCGTGCATAGGCTTGAACTCGGCTATCAACTGCTCAAAATATTGGATACCTTGACGTAAGTCATGAGCTTTGTATCTCAACTGGAAGACCTGTGTTATAATTTATTTCCCTCTGACGATGAACTCTTCAATCCATTCCTGAGTTTGTTTTCCACAAATAACCAACTGCCTCAACTGCTGCTGATCAGCTGGTGTTTCTAAAACTTGTGGCAGCAACTGCGTTGTTTGTGAGTTGCCTTGAATAAGATTTGATATATTCAATCGGAGTTGACGATTTTCAGCCTTGAGGGCTGCCTTGTCTTCTCCATCCTTTTGCACTCTTTTTTGAATGTTTTCAGTTACCATTTTAAACAAACTCATATCAGCATGTCGGGTACTTTTACCAAGGTTTGCTTTGACCATTATGAAATCATCAACATCCACCTCATCCCTGATTTTATCTTCAAGAGGCGTAGCTGTCTCCATGACCATTTCACCCTCAAGATTCCTCTCAAAATACATTTGTTTCTTGGCCTTCTTTTTGGGTGCTTCTTGATATATACTGAGGTCATCATCAATCACCTGATACGAAGGCCTTCTTCTCTTCCTTCCCAAAGAGCTCTCAAGCCAAGATGTGGTATCTCTACTAACATCCAAGGGATTGCAACATCGGCCTCTATCTCCTCGTCTTCCAAATCAATGTGAATTGGTGAAGACCTAGGAGATGGTAAAAGATTTTGTATCAGAGGCTCATCTTGTACTTCTTCTTGAAGTATGCGCTCTAGTGGAGGAACTTCTGTTTCAGCTGTAGGCTGTTCCTGTATAACAATTCCTGTGTAGTCCAACCTCCTTTTGACACTCTTTGTTGATCTACTGCCCTTTGTAACCTCTTGAGACTGAACTTTTCCTTTCATCTTCATTTGAACTCTTGAAAAAGAGGGAAGAGATGAATGTTTCTTTGGCAGCTCTGCTACCAGAATAGACTCCCTCCTTTTGAGGACTAAGAAAGTCTTGCTGTAATCTACCACCTGTCGTGTCCTTTCTTCCACTGTAATGCATTCTTTGTTAGCCCAGTTGACCTGTGGTAGAGGTTGCTGTTCAACCTGATTTCTAGTATAGGCTGGGAGAATCACATCCCCGTCATCATCTGATAACCCTTCAATGTCTTCTGATAAACAATATTTCATTTGGTGAAGGGTGAGCCTACTATTACTTCGCCTTCGCACCTCGTACTCATCTCTTCAATTAGCCCAAAAGTCTTCAAGTGCGGGCACATGAGCATAGTGCTGACCAAGTCGAGCTGCATAGACACCATGGGGATCATATGATCATCTCTTGCTGAAAGGCTTGAGACCAAGTTTATCTAACTCATTACCCATTATTTTAGCATTTGCGGATGATCTGCAACTGTAAATACCTAAAGCGAAAGGAAAGCTGAAGGCTGGTTTCTTTTTGTTGCGCAGGCGAGTGTGAACATTTGATACCTGTCTGAGAAATTCCATACACACGACTTCATCTGATGGATACCTTGGTAACATAAGAGGAGCTCCTGAATAACCGTAGACCCTTAGGTAAGTGAAAGTGGCAAATTGAATAAACCAATCAGCCCATTCTGACATTGCTGCCCTGGCAATAGATGAGATGTGAACATGTAGCTCATTGTCCAGGTCACGCACTGTGTAAGAATGCTTCATTCACTCTTTTGTAATGATGCGATGCTACAGTGAACTCCAACTGAGCGTAATAATTGTAGACATGTTGAACATTTAAAGAACCGTCCGTGTTTAATCCTCTGAATTTACTTTGATAGGCAACCAAGTAGACTAGGTAGGAGACCATGTGGAATGCGTGTCTATTAAAATATTCAGTTATCTGATGGTGAAGGCAATCACTAATCAATGTAGGCTAGTCATAGAACTCTGTCTTCTTCATTATGTGAGGTATCACATAGAACATCCAAGGCTGAAACTTTGTTGCATCTGCTTGACCAGTAATCCGATTGAGTAGAGTGATTATTATAGCAAATTCGTCCTTGAACTCTTCTCTCCCGACGTTCTTTGGCAATGTACTGTATTTATCTTTCAGCCACCTTTGTGCAATCTTCTTGCTGTATTTTTCTTGATGCTCTTCCCATATCCTTTCACATTTTTCAATGTTGATGGTAACACTTCTAGGCCATGGTGGGATGGAGAAGCATTTCTCAATTATGTCTGGCTTTAAGCTGCATATGATTCTTCCATCAACTGACTGGATTTCCCTTGTGGCTGGATTATAATGCTTGATACAAGCAATTATGAATTCTAAACTCTTTACTGAGAAAGGTATGGATGCTGCTGCAAGAAGACCTGAATGGCCAAGATGCTTGATGGTGGTGTTGCCCGCATCTTCCAAAGGACGTAGATTGAATACTGGTTTGATATGGTATAAGTCAGTCTCGGCTGTCTCTATGAAATCATGGTACAATGCTGATTTGGTCTTGAACTCTGTAGGAATGTACTCCATTTTGCAAAACTTAAAGATTGACAGTAAACACGCCTAGGTTCTGACAAGTTTTAGCAAACTTTCTAAATTTAGCTTGCTGATTTTTCTTCCTCAAACGGATGAAATTTTTTCTGAGATATGGGTTTTGATTAGAATTTTGTTACAAGCCAACCCAGATCGTCCGTTTTTGAAAATTTGAAGTGAAGACTAAAAAAACAGCAAACTCTAATTTTCTCCAAAAAAAGCAGAAAAAACTGGCATCTGGGTATTGTTCGTGAGCATATTCTGGATGCATCCAGTTGATCAGATTTTGCAAACCCTGGCTTCTGACTGAAAAAACAACTTTAAGTTTCTCCAAAAAGGCTATGATATGGGTTTTGTCCAGAAGAAGGTTTAGTATAGACCTAGAAGATAAGAAATGGAAGAATTCAAAGTTTTCTCTGACATGCAAAAGAAAAGCAACTGCTGCAACCTTGAGAAAATTTTTCAACAATTTGTCCAAAAGATAGAACAAATATGCACCAACTTGCTGAAAATTGAATGTAATGGCCTTCTTCTTCACAAATTTTGATGTTCTTGATGAAGAAATATGAAAAAGCAAGTCTTCTTTGAGTGCTGATCTGAAAATTTTTGAGTGTTGATCTGAAAATATTATAAAAAACTAGCAAGTTTAGGTTCTTGACTCTTGAAAAATATAGGTTTGAAGTTGCTGCTCTGTTTCTCCTTGAAGACACTCGCAAGAAAATATGAAAAATAATACATAGAGATGTCCTTAAATAAGTTTTTTTTAGAGAAACAGCTTCTCAAACCCTAATTCTGAAAACCCTAAATTTAGCTCATGCATTTGACCTAAGGTGTTTTTTTCTTCTTTGAAAATTTTGGAATTTCTAAAAATTTCTCTAAGGCATGAGAAGTTGGGCGCCCTTTTTGAGGTATGGCGCCCAGTCTATCCAGACTTTGCGATTTTTTCACTATTTTCACCTTCTGCTCAAATTTCAACCCTGATTCGACTTTGTCTCCTGGCTTCCAGATTGATCTGGCAGACAAATTGAATATTTCATTACGGAGCCAGATTGAATCTGATGACATTGTTCTAGAGACATCATCTGTCAAAAACTTCATTTGACCCTTTGAATTGTTAGGTGCCTATCTCTAACAGGGGCGCCTATTTTCTCCAGTGTTAGCCATTTTCATGATTTTCAAAACCTTGCTTGTCTTCTGACCTTAGATGATTTCACGATTCTGGGCGTTGTGCTGATCAGACAAACTGGCTGACGGATTCATTGGATAGCTAATAAGATTCTGGAAGGGGTCTCTGGATAATTAATCTCCGGAAACTGACTTTTGGTGGCTCTAAACCCTAGGCGCCCTTCTCCTCAGGGGCGCCCATCTCTTCCAGACTTAGTTTTTATTTTGAATTTCCCTTTGTTGCTTCCAACTTCTATTGTTCTATGCACTTTTTCTCCTCTGTTCAGCTTGCGACATGTGACGGCTGCCAACTCCGACAGACTAGCTGATGAATGCGTTGGATAGCATGACCCAGTCTGACGAAGTAACGTTGGAGGTACCTTCTGCAAATTTATCATTTAACACCTCAAAAGCTTGGGTGCCCTTTTCCTTCAGGGGCGCCCATTTCCTCCAGACTTAACTATTTTTGATGATCTTTCGTCTTCAGAGTTCTGAAAACACCTCTGTTTGTCTGAGATTCTGGTTAACCAATTGATCGGATGTTCGTGCTGATTGATTCGTTGCGGAGCCGGGAAGATTTTGAGCAACGTTGACCTGGAGGCAGAAACCCTAATTCTGGATTTTAACCTCTTGAAAAGCTGGGCGCCTATTTCCTTCAGGGGCGCCCATGGCTGGCAGAGTTAGAAAAAATTATGAGATTTTAAACTCTTTACCTCGTTTAACGTGCCTTCCTTGTGTTTAACTGCCGGAATGGAAAATATTCTAAGGCATTGAAGTATGGGCGCCTCTTCTTGACTGGGGCGCTTGAAGTCTCCAGACTTAGACAAAATTTTGCATTTTTCGTTTTTTCAAACTTCCTTTGCGTGTTTCTCGTTCTTCGTGCATGTTGTTCGTTGACAGCCTCTATTTGATGCTTGAACGTTTGATTCTGAAACCTGACAGTTGTCTGACCTCCATTGATGACCTTGGATCTCCGAAAAAGCTTCTGAAAAAAGTAGAATAGACCCAGTAGAGTAAAACTGATCATTTTGTGATTCTGACTGCACCAGCCTGATAAGGGAGTATTTTAAGCCAATCAAAATCAGTCTTAACCCAAAAAGCCAAACTTTCTATTTTTAGAAAATTTTACAAGTATCCGTTTCTTAAGAAACCCAGAAAAACCCAAAAAAAGTTTCTATTTTAGAAAACTGCTAAAAATAGAAATTTTCCCAAAATTTAGGGATGAAAAATTGAAATCTGGGTATTGTAGGTTTGATCGTTTTGAACCGACCCAGATTGCTTGATTTTGAAATTTCTAAGTTTTTGACCTTCATGCATGACTTGCAAACCCCAATTGTGACCTTTTTTGACAGATTTAATAGTATGTTGACTTATTTCTTCAAAATGCCTAAGTGTAGCGAAAATTTTAATTTGGGGTACAACACTCTCCTGACTTAGCCATTTTTTCACCATTTTCAAGATTTTGCTTGAGTTTTGACCCTAGTTTGATCTTGGTTTCCGGAAGCTTAGTGAATCCTGTGAGCTGACAGAATGATCCATCGCAAAACTTGATTGAGTTTGATAAGATTATCCTGGAGGCAACTTTGGGTAAAAACTTCATCTGGTCCTTCAAAATCATGTGCGCTCCTAGTTACTTGGGGCGCCCAACTTTTCGAGTGTTAGCCATTTCTAACATTCTTCCATTTCTTCACGTTTTCTGATCTTCTAATGAATTCGCGATTCTAGGAGCTAGACTAACCTGATGAGTTGACTGTTAGATTCATCAAATAGCTTGATGAATTATGAGGGGTGTCTTTTGGGAGCTTCACCTCGTGAAAAGTTGATTTAGGGCTTCAAATCCTAGGGCGCCCCTAGCTAGCTGGGGCACCCACTGTATTTTCAACCTTCTTTTGACATTTTCGATTTCGCTCATGTTTACCCCTCCAAATAGTCTATGATATTTGGTGACTGTCAACTCCGATGAGCTTGTTGATGATTGCGTTGGAGAGATGCTTCAAAATTGAAGAAAACATTCTGGAGGTTGCAACTGCAAATTCATCCATTTGATGACCCAAAAGCTTGGGCGCCTATCTCCTCTTGGGGCACCCAAGATCTCCAGCCTTAGCCATTTTTGGCTTTTTCTTAACCTTCAAACTTGAAACCTCATGTTGTGTCCTCCATACGATCTGAATTTGCCGGCAGTTAATGAGTTTGATGACCAGGCTTAGATATCTACTGCGGAGTTGGCATAATTCTGAAGAGATTGACTGATTTGGCAAACCCTGATTGTTGGATTTAAGCCCCCAAAACCATAGGCACCTATCTCCTCTTAGGGTGCCCAAAATTTCCAGACTCAAGAATATTTTCTGATAATTTCATGATTTGCATTCTGCTTCTTTGTTGAGACTTCTCCAGTCAATCTTGAATTTCGACTGATTGGTTGATCAAATGACTGTGCTGATGGATTCATTGCAGAGTTGAGAAGATTCTGAGCAACATTGTCTTGGATGAGCAAACCCTAATTCCATCATTTGACCTCTTGAAAGACTGGGCGCCCCGGGCTACCTAGGGCGCCCATGCTTGGCAGTGTTAGTTTTTATTTTGCAAATTTCAACTTTTTCTCTCGTTCCACGTGCTTGCCATTGCTTTGACTGTTGGAGATGAATTGTTTTCTAAGGCATGAGCATCTAGGCGCTTGGACTGGGTAGGGGTGCTTGAACTTTCTAGAGTTAGTCAAAATTTTGCAATTTTCATGATTCTTCAACTTCCATTCTCCTTTCTTCGTCCCTCGATCATCCATTGCAGTTTCTTGATCTGAGCAGTGCCTGAGATTTTGAATCTGACACCTGGCTGTTGATTGACCTCCATTAATGACCTTGGAGCTCCTAAAAAAGCTTTTGAAAAAGAAGAATAGACCCACTAGGGGAAAACTAATGTTTTGATGATTCTGACTGGACCAACTTGATGAGGAAGTATTTTAAGCTAATCAAAATCAGTTTGAACCTTGGAAGCCAAACTTTCTATTTTTAAAATTTTTTTCTAGCATCCATTTGAGAAAAACCCAGAAAAAAGTTTTATTTTTAGGAAGTTTCTAAAAATAGAAATTTCCTAAAATTTAGGGCCAAAAAATTGAGATCTGGGTTTTGTAGGCTAAGTTGCTCTGAGCAGACCTAGATCGTCAGACTTTGAAAATTTTGAGTTTTTGACCCTCATGCAAGACATGCAAATTCCCAATTTTGACCTTTTTTGACAATTTTTAACAAGACTTATGACCATTTTTCAAAATGCCTAAATGTAGCAAATTTTTTAATTTGGGGTACAACAAGGTGCAAACACAGTTCCAGGGTCTCATCCGTAGCAGTTTTTGTGGTGACCTTGCTGGTTGCAAGTTGAGTCAGATCGCAATCATGTCAACAAGGTTGGATGACGTAGCTGCAAAGAATATTGAATACCAGGAGTAGATTGCAAGTGCTGAAGAGATGCTGAGGCGACACGTCATCATCCTGTGAAACATTAATTGTCCAGAGGCAGAAGAAGTCAACGACTGGTTAGAGGAATTGATAACTAGAGTTGATGAGGTGTAAAACTCTCAGGTAGGACGCCTACCCCTCCACGATAGCATTTATGACAAACAGTTAACTTGAATGCCCCTTTCTAAGTTAACTCACTGTCCTACTGATCATGCATGTCTATTTCCACTAATTGTGGATGTCTATTTTGGAGGCACTTTGTATATTGAAGTTCTCTTTTAGTTTAGAATCAGTTTACTGAAATAGACTTTCCAGTTAACTGTTAGGTTACCTACTTTTAGACATAGGAATAAATCTTGCAGATTGGCAAGAACTCATTGTTAACTCAAAGAGATTTTATGGTTGCCTACTCCTTTGAGCTTCTATAAATAAGAGCCTTTGCTCATTATTTTGTAACTTTGCTTCACGGCAGCAAAACATTGAGCTCACAAGCCTTCGACTTTGTTCGCTTAGTATATGTTCTTGAATCTTATTTGTTATAGTTAAACGCCGAGTACAACTTGTGTTCTCTCTATTCAGATAGGTGTGTTCAATCTATGTTCATGTATTTTTGGTTGATCACTTCTTGTGTGATTGTCTCTTTGACACAAGTTGCTGTCCCAAAGTGTAATCTTTGATCGATGTTGGGATAATAAATCAAGAGAGCTACCTTGCCTTTGATCCAAAAGTCTCAGGATCTATCATTGTATGTTCTTAATAATATTTCTTTCAATCATTGTGATAAGCCTTATTTTTAGAAGAATATCCTAAGAAAATTCCTTTATCAGCCCTAGGATCAAACTTTCCTTGATTATCTTCATCCCTTCTAATATAGCACGGACCCAAAAGTTCTGAAATATTTTAGTGAAGCAGGCTTACCTTTCCATAATTCATATGAAATCTTGTTGTGTTTTGCTCTAATCAGCCCACAATTTTGAATTTAAACAGAATTATGGACAGCCTCTCTCCAAAAAGAATCGGGTACCTTTAACTCATTTAGCATGTTACGAGCCATTTCTTGGACTGTTTTGTTTTTTCTTTCAACCACACCATTTTGTTGTGGTGTCCTTGCTACTGAGAATAGCCTTTTTATCCTATTTTTTTCGCAGAAATCTACAAATTCATTTGAGGTGAACTCTCCACCCTTGTCTATATGAAGCCATTTGATTTTCAGACTGGTCTCATTCTCCACTAAGGCTTTGAATGCCTTAAATTTTTCAAGTGTTTCTGATTTTTCCTTCAGAAAAACAACCCAAGTCATTCTTGAAAAGTCATCAATTAATAACATAAATATTTTTCACCTTGCATGCTCTTAGTTCTAGTTGGCCCACATAAATCAATGTGGATCAGCTCAAGAGGCTTTGAAGTAGAGTATTCTTTTGACTTGAAACTCTTAGTTTGCTTTCCCAATTGGCATTCTTTGCATGTGATATCTGAAGGTTTTGTAAGCTTTGGCATATCTCTTATAGCTTCCTTTTTGCCGATTTGAACAAGATTATCAAAATTCAAGTGTCCCATCCTTTTGTGCCATAACCATCCTTCATCTTCCCGACTCAAACAACACTTCTCAATTTTGATGTCATCAAGAAAATAAAGATTATTAGCAGCTCTACTAGCTTCAACAATATGTCTTCCATCCTTACTAATTTCACAACTATCAGAGTTAAAAACAAGAGTGTGCCCTTGGTCACACATTGACTCACACTCAGTAAATTATGTTTTAGACCTTCAATGTACAAAACATTTTCAACTTTAATTCTTTCATCATCCAACATAAGAGTACCTTTACCTGATATCTTTGTTGAAGCATTGTCACAAAATCTTACTGTTCCACCATTTGTTCTTTGAAGAGTGAGAAATTTGCTTTTGTCACCGGTCATATGTCTAGAACAACCACTATCAATGTACCATTTATCTCTCTCATTTTGTGCATGTAAAGTTGTTTGCACAATCATAGATTCAACCGCTTCTTCTTTCTCCTTCTTCTTCTAGACCTTTGTAACTTCTTTTGCTTTATCCTGCCTTTCTTCCTTCTTGCTTTACATTGAAAGATTTGCTAAATCACTTCTACAAACTTTTGCAGTATGACCAAAATTATTGCATTTATAGCATATAATATTGTAATTCATCAAAGAAGAAAAAGAGTTCCTATTCAAGAATCCTTGATTTCTATTCACACATCTGAAATCATTTCTTGCATAAACTCTACAGTTTGTTGCCTTGTGACCAAAATAATTGCATGTAAAACAATACCCATAAAAGAAAGAATTGTTGAACTTGGTCATGTGAGCTTGTGTAATGTCCCCGTTTTAGCCATTCGCTCTTCGTTGACTGATAGCCTATTTCTGGAAGCCCGTAGGCTTGTTAGAGGTGAAATTAGGGTTTCCTATCTTATTGGGGTTTTGAAGCATTTTTGAGGGTTTGCATGTATGAGTTTTTGATGCATGTTTGGTGGATTTTTCTGGGTTTTTGGAGAGCTTCAGAATGGTGTAACATGCATCTCCATCTGGTAACATTTTCCAGAACTTGCTATTTTTAGCCAACACATTGGAGTTTCGAATTTTGGATTGCGGATTCTTTATGTTTTTTCAGAGAGCTTTGCAGTGGTATGACATGCAAAAGCATTGGGCAACTTTTTAGAATTTACTATTTTTAGTAAGTTCAATTTCTGGTAGTGCCATCTTGGGCAGTAGCATCAACAGTTAGCTCAATTTCCATTTCAGGCAGTGCAGTTTGGAGCATAATTGCCTTTCAACATTTTGAGGCTCATTTTCGTGAAATGATTTATTTTAAGTCATTAATGTTTTAAAATTCATTTTAGGCCCCATGGCCTAGATTGGCCATTAAGGGAGGACGCCTCATGAAGGAATTAAACAAATTAAACATTTAAATGTTTAATATTTCCTTAAGGAAACTTGAACGCCAAAATGAAGAGGAAAAAAAAAATGAATTAAATGTTTTAAAAATTAAATTATTGCAAAAGTAAAATGGGCGTCCGTTTTGGAGGAAGATGAAAAGCCAACAGTCATCTTCAATTCTATAAAAGAAGGCCTTTGCTCTCTCATTTATCATCTTTGGAAAATTATAACATGCTGTTGAATTGAATTCAGAACCCGGCTAAGGGGAAGCTTAGCAATTCTACTCCATTCTTCGGGCCTAAAACTATGGTTCCCTAGATGGTGGTTTGAGAGTGTGCTTCATACATATTGAGCATTACTGTGGAGTTTTGGTGAGATATTTCTAGTTTTTATGTTGCTGGTTATTGTTTGGGTGAAGGAGATTTTCATTTATAGCTCTTTGTACGATTTTTATGTGCTTCTGGGTATTGAAGCAATTGATTCCTAGTACATGGGCGACCTGTTGTGACCTTTTTCACACATCACCCCATCCCAGATGGGGACCCCCCCTAATTTTTGCTCCATTCTGGTCTTTTGGCTTTTGTTGGTGCGTCTCTCTCTCTCTCTATCTCTGGTCCTTCCGGGGATGTCCCGTCGTTTGACCTGGGTTGAAGTATCGTTCAAGTCTGTGAAATTAGGGTTTTCATCAGTCAGGCTTATTAAAGGTCAAACTGAGTTATAAAATTGAAATTCGAGCTTAGTGCAGCAGTCAGAAGACTTCCAGCAGGGTCCCACTAAATTTTCACTGTATTCCGGCAACTTACTATTTTTAGTAAGTATTCAATTTGGGAGTATTTTATCGAGATTTTGGAATTCTGTCAGTTCCACCATAGTCAGGCAGCTTCAGAATGCCTACACGCAAAATTTGAATGGATTCCGACAACTGGCTATTTTTAGCAGTTAAGCCTTCAGAGGCTGTTTTCAGGATTTAAACGAGCAATTCTCCGGTGAGTGACAGGGGAATTGATCTAGGTTTTCGAAGACCTTCGCGATGATGTTACATGCAAACCGAGATGGTGACTTTCAGAGTTCAGCCTCCCGAGGCTATTTTTAGGGTTTGCATGCAAGAATTTTCAGTGCATGTCCAGATATTCCATGTGGGTTTTGCGAGACCTTCGCAATGATATGACATGCAGATGGATCGGGTCAGTTTTCAAGGACTTACTATTTTTAGCCAGTGCCAAAACTTTGACCAGTTTTCTGGGTTTTTCTAGGTTTTTTGAGATCCCACGGGCATTGTGACATGCAAACTCGCTCGACATCCGGGTAACCATTTTCCAGACACTTACTATAAATAGCAGTATCATCCCAGCAGCTACCCACCACTTCAGTCCAGCAATCCGGTGCAATCAGGCACGATCAAGAACAGCCAGGAACAAATCGTAGCACATGCAGATCAGATTAGGGTTTCCCCTGCCACATCTAAAAATAGATGAAGCAAAATGCAGAAATGACAGAGCGAAACAACGCCACCAGAATCAGCATCCTTCAGGCTACCGACCGGTAAAATTTGAACACGATCTGAATACTTACTATTTTTAGCAAGTCACCTCATGGCTAAAAATAGCACGTCCTCGTCAGGAAAAATGTGTGAATGAGTCTCTTTCAGCATCGAGTACAAATGGAACAAATTTCAAAGCAAATAGAAATACAAAATTGGTCAATTCTGGGGTTTGCTAAAAATAGCAAATGGCTAAAAATAGCACGTATTGCGCCAGATAAGATATAAATAGGATGACAACACCCGATGGAGGCACAACCACGCCAGTTCCAGTTCAGAACAGGGTGAAAATCAATGAAACCCTAATTTCTCCGAATTTGCTAAAAATAGAAAGCCAGGCTAAGGCATAAAGGGCGTTGGAAATTTTACAAACATAACTGACAGGCAAACACCTTCGTATGCCCCCCGGAGAAATGAAAGCTTCAAAATTTCCTAAGTGTGAGATTTCCTTGAGCAAGGGCTATATGCGCCCAGGGAAGGTGAAAGGTCACCAGAAATGCATCAAAATTTCCCCAAGACATCAAAATTTCTTGAGGCATCCTCAAATGCGCCTAAGATGGAAGTCTACAAGGCAAAATGCGCCCAGAGAAGCTGAAAGGTCACTGGAAACACATCAAAAAATTCACTAAGGCAAAGAAGTTTCCTCCTAGCACTGGCAAATGCGCCCAAGGAAGCTGAAGCGCCACTCAAAGAGGGCGGAATTCCTTGACCACATAGCAAATGCGCCTAAGATGGAAGTCTACAGGGCTAAATGCGCCCAAAGAAGCTAAAGAGCCACTAGCTAGGCGTGGGGTGAAGAGGAAAGCGCTCAAGGTTGAAGTGGAAGTTGCTTGGCCTATATGCGCCTAAAGGAGGTGAAGAGTCACCCTAGGTGTGAGAGCTCTTCATGGCATTTGCGCCCCAAGTAAAAGGTAAAGAGGAAAGCGCTCAAGGTTGAAATGAAAGTTGGCTACCTCAAATGCGCCTAAGAGTGGAAATTGACTAGGGGAAATGCGCCATGAAATTCCTCCACCACACATGAAATGCGCCCTTGCTTGTGAGAAAGAAAGGGTAAAGTGTTAGCTTCTAGGCGTGAAAATGCCTAAGGGGTGAAAGCAAAGGTTGATGCGTGAGATGAAATGTGCCCTTCATGGGTAATTTAGATATGAAATTTTCCTAGGAATTTTTCCTAAGGCAAAATTTTGCTAGGGCGTGGAAAGATAAGGAAGGTAAAATGGAAGCCTACATGCTCAAATGCACCCCTCGTGAGTGATTCAAAATTTTAATTATTTTCTAAGGGTGTAAAATACGCCTAGGAAGAGGAGGTATTAAAATTTCCAAGAACATGATGAAATGCTCCCAAAGCCAGACAAGAGGGGAATTTTTTCAGGAGAATCACGAAGGGTGCCAAGGCAGAGAAAATTCAAGGTTGCAGGTATGGAAGACATCCAGAGTGAAAAAAAAATTAAACATTAGCCTTTTTATTATTTTAAATAATAAAAATTAAACGTACCCCTTCATTCGGATACACATGAAAACTATAAGTTCTGAAAGGAATTTTCTTCTGGGTATTGAACGTTCGCAATTCAGAGATGATTTGAACTTACTCCACACCTCGCCTGTGTCATTTTGATAGAAAATTTTACTCGGTGCCTGTTTTGATGAATTTCCTAAGACAAGTTTAAAATTTCTCTAAGGCAAAAGAAACGAATATCTCTTCTCGAAGGATGTTTTAGCTCAAGAATTGAACTGGATGACTTGAATGATTTACAGCATGAAATCAAACGACTTAGCCGGATAAAGTAAAATTGTTCGAAAGGGTGATTGGTTTAATATTTTAAAGAAGCAAATATGATGAAGCAGGCCTGTGCAAGAGTGATGGAATTTCGAAATTCTAGAAGCTCAAGATTCTGATGCTCCGGATGACAAGTGTTGCGACTGGAAAAGAGAGGGAAAATGGAATTCGAAAATACACTAAGTATAGCCTCTACTGGATTTCGACCTGGCTATAAGATTTTGAATCCTTTCCATTCTTCTCACAGATTGCTAAGTGCAAAACATTCTCTGAGGCTGAAGTGCGAATTTGAGAAAGAAGTTTGAAGTGGCTAAAAAATTTTTGAATTTGAGTGAAGGTGTGGATTTGCTGAAAGGTACGATTTGAGAAGAAGCTTCTCAATTGCTGAAGTGCAAACTTCTGGAGTCTCAAGTTGACTTGTTGAAGTAGGAGTCTATAGACATAGAAGCTTCTTGAACTACTGGAGAAGTGCGAAGTTGCAAAGAGAGGTCTCAAGTTGCTGGAGGCTGAAATATGAATTTGAGAAAGAAAATTGAGTTCTTGAGAAATACGAGTTTGCAAGCAGAGGTATTGTGTTGACAAGGGCGTGGCTTTGCAAAGTTTAAAGTTCGAAGTTGCTGAAGTACGAATTTAAGAAAAGAAATTGAGTTGCTGAAAGTGCAAAGTCAGAAAGAGAAGTGCGAACTTAAAAGGAGAAGTTTCAAATCTGTTAAGGGCGAATAGCTGCAGGCAAACATTTCCCAGCATCCGACATTGTGTTGCTGCAAGTAGAGAAACTTCTAAGAAAACCTTGAAGTAAACAGGCGCAGTTGAGGTTTGCAGGTGAAAGTGGCAAAGTGTTGCAGCCTTTTTAAAAAAAAACATCTGCTGGCACCCTCAAAAGTGATATTTTATTGTTATGAAATCTTGTTTGCTGACTATCTTACCCTTTTTGCAGAATGGCCGAGTCAAGCAGAAGAGCTGCAGGCAAGAACGTCCACGCTGAGTCCAGACAGGCAGTAATCAAAAAATTAAGCAAGTCTTTCCTGCCAGAATCAAAATTCACATCAAAGTTGGGCAGGCTGGCAGACACGAACTTGGGCTCGTTTAACCTGGAGGCGTTCAAAAGAAGGATAATGGGGACTGGAGGCCATCGCCCATCAGTGACTTCACATAGTATCGTCAAAAGTGGGTTATATGCAGCTGCAAATTTTCCACCAGCCATCCGGTGCCCGGAACTCATTATGGAATGCTCTCACCACTATGATTCGGAGAGGAGGACGATCGTTGCGCCAGATGGCAAGGTGCTGGCTAACCTGACACCACAAGCAATCGGAGAGGCATTCGGGATCCCCGCCCACGAGAAAATGATTTACAAAACGAAGGACAGGGCTGACAGAATGTATTCATCTACAACGGACCGGTGTGCTGATGTAATAAACACTAGGTGGATGATCAAGCCCAAACCAACTCGTACGAAGTTGCCCAAACAAATAATTTTCGAAGACTTGAAGCAAGAGTTTGGCGACCTGATTATGATGTTGAGTAGAGTTGGAGGGTGTCCCCAAGCGTTCGTCTTCGAACGTTGGATGTTTTACTTTATCAACTTGGTACTGGAGGGCAAGGATTTCATGGATTGGGCATTGTTAATCAGTGATGGTCTACATGAGCAGCTCCGCAATGTGAGGAAGACTAAAACATTTTATATGGGCTCTTACCTCATCTATATGCTGGCTCGCATGACAAGATACAGGGGGATCTCTTACAAAGAACCAATCGATTGCGGTTCTCAGCAATTCAAGATATTCGAGGCTTGTCCGCAATTGCATTTGACAAGCACTACTAATTACAAAAGAGTCAACGATGGCTTTACTATGCACATCACAAGGACCTTGCAGCAAAGGACCCATCACAGAATATCGAGGGAGGCGCAAGAAATGATTGAGAAATTTGGATGTTGGTTCATCCAATTCCCAAAATTCACTTACATAAGGCTGCAGGGATTCTTTTCCTACCCATACAGGTTGCCCCGATATCCCACGAATAGGGTAGTGATGCTGGAAGTTTCTAGGCAACTAATTGCCTACGATAAAATTCAAAAGAAGAGGAAAAAGGGCGGACTTGGGTTCCCGATGGCTATGGGAAATTCAGACGAAGTGTGCCCATCACTGCAGGCAGCAAAGGAGGCAGAAGTGGAGCTCCAGTTCTTTCAGCTTTCTTACCATTCCAGCAGGCACTACTACGACCCTCATAGAAATATCAGGTGGGTATTGACAGAGGAGTTTAGGCACAAGACACAAATAGAAGATTTTTGGGCAAGTGCAGTAGATGAGGTCGAAGTCAGAAGGAGGATGTTTTCCCGGATACCATTGGCAGTGATCAGAGAGTGCGAGATTATTCTTGTGCAAGATCAGATTGAGGAGGACATAAACGTTGTACAGGCCGATTATGACACAGTAAGGAACACGCCCTTGCCACTCCCAGATTGGTCAGAGCCAGAGATCACCGACTTGGATACACTTTGTATCCCAGTCCTGACATTTACACGGAGTTGGATAGAGAGACATGTCAGCCGACTAAAGGGAAGGTCAATTCCCCTTACCTACAATTCGATGGGAGACAGCAGATTACAGACAAGTGATCCGAGGAGACGGAGTAATCCAACTCCAGAGCCTAGGGGAAAAGAGTCAGCTCAACCGGAGCCTGTGATAGTTGAGGAATCCTTGCACATGCCGGTCCGAACACATTCTCCGAGCATACAGGAAGTGTCCCTATTTGCTGATCAGAGGGAGAGGTTGCAAGCAGAACAGGCGGAACAGGCAGTACAAATAGAGAGCTAGCCACTTCGTAGGGAGTCCGTGGGCCAGAGCATCAACGTGCTCCGAGAGGATAATTAACAGGAGAACCGGCAGGAGACCGATGAAGGCACTGCCACAGATACTCAGTTTCAGCATGAGATTGAGGTAGCTCTCGAGGATGATGCTGCTTCCGATCGAGATGCCCAGAGCTCAGGACACACTGAGCCCATAGATGATGATGAGCCTCGTTAGAACGAGGGCCATGAAGTAGAGGCCGAGGTAGAGCAGCCTTTCATCATAGCAGACACACGACATGAGGTGCCAGATTGGCTGAGGGATAGGATGAGGCGTGATCCTGTGGATGAGACTGATCCTGCAGTCGAGATGGAGGAATTGCTGCAAAGGATCAATGCACCTCCCATGAAGAAGAAGGCTAGGAAGTTTTCCAGAATATCCACGGATGAGGATGGATTCCGAACCTTGCATATGGCAATTCCACGGGAGGAATGTGATAGAGACAAGGCCGTCCCTGAGAACTATATTGTGACAACCATGGAACTAGGCCGCCCTACTGGGGCACAGGTGGTAGAGGAGTGCGATAATTCCTATCGGGCACTCAAGGACAGATTGTCCCATGTTGAGGGCAAGTACAAAAGGTTGAAGGTAGAGCATCGGACACTGATTGGCTACGTGCAGCACTTGTCCCGTCCTTGTGGGCAAGAAAATCCTGCAATCGAGCTCCCAGCTGAGTTTTCCAGGGAGTCAATCAGTGGATTAGAAGATTTAAGGAGAATGGCACAGCAGGCAGACACGTGGGTTGCCAGTGTGCGTACAGAGACAAGAAAGTTTATGGAAGATCTTGCACATGCCTATGGGCAAGCTTCCGATATTATGGCTAGAGTGGAGGCAGTTAACCATGCTTGGGGTGAGGCTCGCATCTATCAGACGAGAGTTGTTCTCCGTCTAGGGGCTTTGATGAGCATACCTCAACACACTTTGGTTGAGGGAGGTGTTATCCAGCAGGGAGATAGATACGACTTTGCCAGATGGTATTCTTCAGTAGTCACAGGCCGGGGATTCTATGATGCATCACAAGCAGATTCGGTCAGGGTCAGGAAGGCCATGACGAACATCTTGGATGGAGTTCTCAACACATTGGAGGCAATCTTTGCCAGGAGGTTGACTTCTGAAGAGATAACTGCAGATGGACTAAAGGACAGATTGACGCCATTCTTCTCTGAGGTGAAAACCTTCACTCAGGATGATTTCGAGAACACTGCCACGTTCTCTAGTATCATACAGAACACCCAGGATGCCCTTGTTGCCTGGAAGAAATCATGTGCCCGGCATGGGCAAACAGTTGCAGTTTTAGAGTTTCAGTTGGATCACATTCCTCCTATCTCCGATCAGGAAGTTGAGGAAGTATTAGCCAGGTTCACCAGATTTGCAGCCAGCGAGAAGGAGAAAGGAAACGCTCTTCTGGACGACGATCTGCTGCAGGAGGACGATGTGCATTGATTGCAGGTAGTGGGCCTGCAGAGGAGTGGAGAATATTCTGCACATTCATTGCCCCACTCCTCTCAGTGGTGGTTTTTAGGGCATAAATCCTAATTAGGGCATGGGTGGCTCAATCTGAGCCCTTTATTGTAATCAGATCTGAACCGTCCACTGGACTGGGTTTATTATAAAAGGGGTATCCCCCCTCATTTGTATTTCATTAGAACTAGATTTGAATCAGAGATAGAGTTGAGCTAGAGAATAGAAGGCATATAGCATTTAGCTTAGAGGTTAGCTTAGATTGAGGAGGAAAGGAAGTTTTCCCATTGAGGACTTTGTAAGAAGTTGTTGTGAACACTCTCATAATATAAAGATTTATCATTGTTTGGTGGTTCTATCTTCTATTGTGAGTAGCTAGCAAGGCTTGTTCATCTTTCCAATTCGAATAGAGTAAAGTAGAATAGATTTTGTTTCCATGCAAGTAGCGTTAATTGTGGAATGCAACATTGGTTTGAGCATATCTCCCTATATCCATACCACTAGCAGGCTTGCTGACGGTAAGTCTGCCCTGCGTGGTCAACTGGAATTTCAACACTTAACTTCGGTTGCGATTTGTGTGTCCACTTGCTTCGTGGTGAAGGGGTGTGCATGTTGAATCTCGATCTGAATATCTACCTATCCTTTGAAGATTGCATCAGCTTTGTCAGAGTTGTCCGAAGAGGAGACGATACAAAGTTTGGTTTGGAGATTGTTAAAGCTAGTTTTGCCTTCCATCCTTAGAAATAGATTGTAGGATTCCTATCCCTTTCCCTTTAATTCAGTATTTCCCGATCGATTCGAACATCAGAGCAATATCGTCAAAATCATTCATTGTTTCACTGTGATTGAACAACTACGTAAGTCCCCTTGAAATAACTAGCATATACACATCAACCAAATGAGTCTATTTGCGATAAAAGGAACCTTGGAGTTGAACGCATGAACTTTCACGCAATCTTAGCATGCAGAATACTTTGATCAAGAGAGAATAGAGTGACCGTTGGACAACTTTATTCTGTGTTGATGTCGTCATAAAAACCACGTCAACAGGAAGCTTAGCATTTTGCAATCTATCCTTCGGGCTTGAAACTATGGCTTCCTAGGTGGTTCTATGAGACTGTACTTCACACTGGAGTGCAGATGGAGCTTCAAGTCAGACGTTTTTGGACAAGTTGCTGATGTATAGCCTGTTTCTATGTTGCTGGTTTTTACATGGTTGAAGCGAATTTTTGATCACAACTTTGCCCCTGATTTTTCTATTGTTCTAGGTACTGGCCCATGCTGTTCTACTATGGAGGGCGCCCCTTTCTGGAAGTTTGCAGTTGTTTTAGTTGAGTTTTTGATTTTTGGAAGAAGGTCGACCCTTCCTGGAGGTCGTACCATTCTACCTGGTTGCATTGGGATTTGTGCCACTGACAGGTGCAAGTTTTGAAGGTGTCTATTTGCTGTGTTTTGGATGCCTCTATTCAAGGATTCATCTGCATTCAATTTCATGTCAAACAGACTCTGTTCGGTGGAGATATGAGCATTTCGGTGAATCTCTGTATTGCTGGTTTTATTTTCTGTTCTTACTGTTTCTGATCAGATTAGTGATTTTTAGCATATTGCTCTTGTGTGCTTCATTTCTATATCCTTTTGGTATTGTAAATGTTAGAGGATCACTACTCTAACTATTGATAGAAGTTTGGAAGGATATCTTTCTTATTTGTAACTGATATTATTCATTTTAAAGCTAGTTAGTAGTACTAACTGCTGTTAGTTTATTATTGCTGCAATTTTAGTTTATTTTATACTTCCATGATTGTGTGGTCGAGTTCAATAAATAATCTTTCATTAATGTTGTATTCCCCCCACGAAATAAGTGGTTGTGAGGATTGTATACCCCCCACTGTTCAAGTGGAAGTGTGGTTACATGGCTGACTTGCCGCTTTAATAAGTTGAAATAATCTCACCCATTGAATAAGTGGAGTGTTCCCATCGCTTGTGGATGCCTGCTTAGCAGATGAATTGTACTTTTAGTTCTGATTTTCCTAACAATCCCCAAACCATATGCTATCACCTCGCCGATACTGGGACCTTGGTGAACATTCTTGGTGAGGGTTACTTTATGAGCTGATATGGATTTGGTGCTAATGCTAATCAGTGTTTTGATGTTGGTTTATTGTGTTGAAAAATCCGAAAAAACTAAGGGGGTGCATTTTAGTGGTATCAGAGCCTGTTATCCTGCGATCCTGTGTGTTCAACGCTTCAGAGACAGATGAGTGACAGAGAATTCCGTTGCTATACTAGAGGAAACAGAGTTTTGTTTCAGCTTCAAAAGTTTTTGAAGATGACACTTGTTCAAAGGTTGTAAGAAACCTTTTCTTGGCAGTTTAAGTTATGACTATGAATGAAGAGATGAGTTTGGCAAAATCTCTTTACACAGTTGGAAATAGGTTCAGTGAAGAATGTAAGTCAGTGGAAGAGGAAGCAGATGTCCTTCATATGTTGGAACAATGTTTGAATTAGGTGAACCAACCACCTTCTGATTTGATTAAAAGAGCATTAACTCCTGCAATGATCTCCATGAATCAACCATATTGGTTAATGCATCTTGATGAAGAAGTCAATCTACTGGTCACTTCTTGTCTTAGTGAAATGATGAGGATCTTGGCACCTATGATACCTTGTGATGATGGGACCATGAAGAAAGTGCTGCATTTCATTGTTGAAAGTTTCTAGGATCTAGATGAAACGGGTAGCAGTCTTTTTCCAGGAAGAGCCACCATCTTGAAGACATTTTCCATGCTCAAAACAAGTTTGCTGTTAATAGATTTGGACATTCAAAATCAGATTTATCAATTGTTCCATTATCTTTTAAATTCAACTTGGAGTGAGCAAGGGGAGGATGTATTTGCTGCTGTCAGAAATGTCCTTGTTTTGACAATTAATTGAATGGAATTCATTCCTCAGATTGTCCAATCTCTTCTCTTGGATGCATATGAGCAAGAAGAGCAAATTTCTCCTACTACTGAGATTTTGATCAAAGGATTGTTTCATCAACGTGAAGAAAAGTTAAAGCCTCTTTTGATGAGGACTGTGGAGAACAAAGAAGAGAATTTTAATGCTGAAGAAGGAAATGAAAGTTGGAATCCCTTTAATTTTGTAACAAATGTTCAGGGGTTATCTACCGAAATACATTTGTCCATGCATTCTATGGAAGAATACATAAAGACAACATCTATTTTGGAGACACAAGAAGTGTCTATGCATTCTTTAGGGGAATGTAGTAAGACCACAACAGTTTTAGAGGCGCATGAAAAAGTCAGGCATTCTAATGAAGAAAGTGCTGTGGAAACAAAAGTTAAGGAGACCCAAGATGATGATACAAAGGAGGAATTTCTTGAGACTGAAAAAACGTCTTCAATTGATGATATCCTATCAGCTGATGAATTCCTTCTACACCTTCGAAATTTAGGTGGATTCTGGTTAGAACAACAAGAGAAAATGGAGAATGTAGAATAGGAAAATCCATCCTTCACAAACGTTGAATCTTGTGTTGAAGACAACATGGAGGAAGCGGTTTCTAGTGAGCACAAAACAAAATTTTCTTTGCTCGAAGCCAAGCTAAGACAGAAAGCTAATGAAGTGGGAGATACCTTTGATGAAATGATGAAAAGTGCACAACAGATGCGTGAAAATTTGAGTTCAGCTGAAAGGATTTTCGACATATTTGTACACCAAAGTAGCACAACCCCATCTCAACCAATTCATGAAGTGTTCAGCTCAAGTTCTTTAACAGCTGAAAAATAAATTCAAGTTTTATCCAAACTTGATGATATTCATCGGCAAATAGACGATTTGATTACTGAAGTGCCTAGAAGTTTTGATATATGTTATATTTATATTACTGATATGAAGTCAATTAATAATGCCTTGCAAGAATTCAAGTCAAGTCTTGTGCTTATCATTTGTGATAAAGACAAAGTGGCCAAAATTGCAGACAAGAAATTGGAATGGAATGAGCAAACTAAAGCCAAGTTACAAGAAGTGCATGAGGCTTTAATAGAAGTAGAAAATCAGATTTTTGTTGCTCAATGTTTGTTGGCGTTTCAATTAGCACCTCTGGAGTGCTTATTGGAAACGGACAACTATTGCAAGTGTGTTAGTACATGCTCTTCGGATTATAGAGAGGAAGATCTCTCTTTGCTGATTTTCTACTGTAAAAAAGGGGTTTACTAAGGTTCCTATCTTTTTTACTCAACGACAGGACACAAGGGTGCATAAACACAATGCGCTGTAGCTAAGCTTTTTCTCTGGTTTCTGCAGATCTTAACTACGACTAACTAAGCTTCTAAACTATCCTACCTCCCCAAGATAAACAAAGCATGAGGGCGTAAGAGTGAAAAGGATTGGTTGGATCACTTGAATCCTCCGTCTCAATGGAATATGGCCATGGCTCTGAACCTTCGGATATATACCAAGATAGGGCTCGATACAAGAAAACACTCTCTTACGGTAAACTGGATCTGAGACTTGCCAAGGAGGAGGAACCCCTGTCCGAGGTGTAGGCTTGGAAATAGCTCACTGGAAACAATAAGGAACGACGGCCTGTCTAGCAAGATTCCCGAGGAGGTGACGACACCTGTCCAAAGTCTAGGCTGCAAGACAAATCATTAAACAACATCATATGATAATGATTGATAACAAAATATCCAAGGAGGTGACGACACCTGTCCAAGGAGGAGATTGAAACAATACACTATTTGAAAACAAGACTATGAATAGACTCAAGTATTTAGATCAAGCAAGCATGCGCCATCTGATTTATTTCTTCAAGCTTTCTCCAAAGAATTACAAAGGTCGGGACAGCAAAGGCACGAAATCATGCACAATTGTGATCAACCAACGAACTCTCATCCAAGAGTGAACAGATATAAACAAGCTAACTCTGGCAACAATGGCGTAGCAATTTTGCTTAGCAAATAAAGGTTAAAAACAAATAAAGAACCTAAGGCTCTTATTTATAGAAACTCAAAGGAGTAGGCAACCCTAAAATCTCCTTGAGTTAACAAACAATTCTTGCCAATCAACAAGATTTATTTCTATGTCTAAAAGTAGGTGAGCAAACAGTTAACTGGAAATCTACTTCAGTTAACTGAAACTAAACAAAAGTCAAAATGGAATTCTACCTCAGTTGACTGACATCCAACTAAAAGTGAACTTACAATTACAAATATGCCTCCAAATAGACATCCACCTTTAAAGGAGATCTGAGATCCACAAATCGTGGGAGTCAAATAAACATCCTATATCAGTGGGATTTGACATGCATGATCTGTGGAGATCTGGAGTCAACTTGGAAAGGGGCATCAAGTTGACTTCAGTCATATTTAATGCTATTTGGAGGGTAGGACATCCTTCCTTGGTGCTTGACACCTCTTCACCACTGGTCAACAAAGTCTCTATCCAGTCATTGACCTCTTCGGCCCCCGGGCAATTAATGCTTTTCAAGGTGACTATGTGGCGTCTAGGCATTTCTTCACCCGTTGTAAGCTGCTGTTGATAGTTTATGCATTGGGCAGCTGCTTCATCTAACTGGATAGATATGGCTGCAATTTTGGCTAATTTGCAACCATTGGGATTTTCAAGGAATGAAGATCGGATGACATCTTGGAACCGTGTCTGTATCGTTTCAAGCTCAACATTTTCTCCTCCTTCTCGCTGATATTCTAACTCAGGGAAGGATATTACCAACATTCTTGCGAAGTTGATAATATTGGCGACAAAGTGTCTATAGTCAATCAGCTCCATTGAATTGGCATCGTAGGCTCTCACCTTGTATGCCACCTGTTCTTTCCACTCACAGAGATGGTGTTTGTTCTCTATGGTTGTAACTGATTCATATGCTTGTCGCAGATCAGCAACTGTCGCCTCCTCTCTTGGCCTCTCTTGAGCTGCTTTCAAGTCTGTCTGCTGGATTTTTGATCGAAGTCCATGTGCCTTGTCTCTCAGCTGATATGCTTCTGCTAACACACACCGTCCTTTGATGACAAACTCATCCACTTGACGTCTCAAGTGTTTGCCGTATGTAATCAACTGATGATGGTTTCTTTCAGCTGGGAGATCAAATAGTCCTTGAGGCAAGGCCGAGGAGTTGGGAGTGTCATGTATCAAACTAGAAATGTACAATTTTAGCTGACAGATTTCAACCTTCAAGGCTGCTTTGTCTTGTCCATCCTTTGTCATCCTTTCTTTGATGCTCGCTGAGGTGATTCCAAGAAGGTCTGCCTCCACCTGTCAAGCGGTCTTTCCAAGGTTCACCTTTGAAAGCGTGAAATCCTCAACCCTCACATTATGTATGTCTTTATTTTCAGGCGGGGCAGCAGTCTCTAGACAACCTCGTTCTCTGCATTCCTCTCTACATGTGTCTGCTTCTTCAACTTCTTTGCCGGCATGTCTTGTGGGACATGGTGGAATTCAGAGAAGTCAAGTTGATAAGGTCTCTCCCTTTTCCTCCCAAGCGAGCTTTCCAGCCAGATAGAATCTCGACTAACATCGCTGGGAGGAGGAACATAGGCCCCCTGAATGCTGGAAGAACGAGACTGTGCCGTGGCAATGCCTCGTGGTGGCGAGTCCAAATCAATAGGACTTTGCGACCTCTGTGATGGTGGTGAAGCCGGTGGTTCTGTTTCTATCACAGGCACCACTTCTGCTGCAACTTCTTCTACAATGGATTCCATCTCTCTAGCGATTATTTCAATCACTGGCTCTGGTGTAGTTGCAGCGTTCTCAATTGTTTCAGGTAAATTGGTGGCTGTCTCCCCCTGTACCTCTTGCCGGCTTGTGTTAGCAATTCCTCTTCTTCCCCATGTGCTCCCTAACATCCGCATTCCTTCTGGAAGAATGCTCATATTCTTCTGTCTGGGTTTCCTCCTAGACGAGGAAGGTAGTGTAAACTGAACCGTTGGCGGCTTTGATCGGGGAAGTACTACCTTGTCTTTTTACTGTCAAGGTAGAGTTGACTGTGTTGAACTACTCTACCAGTTCTTTCCTCAATAGACGTACTCTCTTTCGCGTACTAGTCTACTTTGCCGAGTGGTTGTGCATCTAATTGAACCGTGAAGAAGGAAGAAAGAATGACTTCTTCTTCATCATCAGATAAGCCTTCGATGTCCTCTGAAACGAATTTTGAAATCTGCGAGAGCTTGAATCTGCTGTAGTTCCTTCTCACTTCGAACTCATACTCGCAGTTGACCCAAAAATCTTCCATGAAAGGTTCATGTGATGATCTTTGCTCAAGGTGTGCTGCGAAGATGCCTCTGGGGTCATAGGATGGCCTCCTGTCAATGAGGTACTTGAGATTAAATATCAGTATTTTTTGGCTTATCAACCTGGCATCGGCTGCAATCCTGCATCTGTAGAATCCCATTTGAAAAGGAAAATTTGCAGCAGACTTCTTCTTTATGCGAAGGTAAGAGTGAACCTCGGCCAACTGCCTCAGGAATTCCATGAACACTACCCTATCTGAGGGGTAGCGTGGCATCATGGCGGGGTGGCCATTGTAGCCATACACGCGTATGTAGGTGAAAGTGGGGAATTGGATGAACCAATCCGCCCAGTCCACCGTTGTTGCCTTATCTGCTGGTGAAATACGAACGTGCATCTCATGGTCTAGCTCGTGCACGGTGTGCATAGTGAAAAAGTCATTTATCTTCTTGATGTGCCTTTCCGCTAGAGTGAACTCAAGGCGAGGAAAGTATTCTTGGACCTTTTGCACACCCAGGGTTCCCACAGTGTTTAATGTTCTGAAATCGCCTTGGAAGGCTATTAGGTAGACCAGGTAGGAACACGTGGAAACGATGCTCTTCTAGAAACTCGGCAAATTGTTGGTGGAGTGTGTCATTGATTAGAGAGGCCCAGTCGTAATGTTCTTTCCTGCTGATTATTTTGCCAATAATGTAGAACATCCACGGCTGGAAGGATTTCCCCTCCTCTTGCCCAGTGACTTTGCTGAGTAGGGTGATTAACACTCCGTACTCATCTTTGAATTCTCCTCTCCCAACCAATCTGGGCAAGCTGGTTCTCTTTGTTTTCAACCAATGTTCAGCCATTATAAGCGAACACTCATCCTTTGAAGCCTCGAACGCCTTTTTGCATTCTGTCACTGATATGATTTTCTTGGTAGGGCATGGTGGAATTGCAAAACAAGTCTATGTCCACTGGCTTCAAGCTGCAAATCACCCTCCCGTCCACTGATAGGATCTCTCTTGTAGTTGGGTTGTAATGCTTTGTGCAAGCAGTTACAAGCTCAATGCTCTGTAAGGTGATTGGAAGGGACGCAGCTTGGAATAAACCGGATTTTTCAATGTTTTGCAATGTAATTTGGTTCATGCCCTCCAAGTCTTTAGAACTGACCTCTGAATTTTTCTGCCATAAGTCTATGTTAGTTGTTTTCAGGTAATCATGGTATAAGACCGTCTTGGTCTTGTATTGTACCTGAGAGTATTGCATTCTGAAAACCTTGAAGATTGACTATGCACTTGATGCTCCTCGGAGAACTTTTCTGGAATTGCTAAAAATAGCCTTGCCGGGGTTAGTTTTTACGAAAAATTCTGAGACATGGGTTTTGTTGAGAATGATATTTTAAACAGACCCAGATCGTTAGAAATTCGGAAAAATGAGTTTTTCTTTGACATGCAAGAGCCCTTCGGTGGCAGAGGCAGTAGGGGCACCAAAAAGTGTTTTTCCTCGGAAAAATCCAACACATGGGTTTTGTTCGTGCTTCAGAGCTAAACAAACCCAGTTTGTCTGTTTTTCAAAATTATGACTTTTTTCGGAAACCCTTAAAAATAGGGGGCAGCAGGGCTACTTTTTCTAGAAAAATCCAGCATGTGGGTTTTGTTGAAGAAACTATGCTGATCATACTCAGTTGGCCAGATCTGCAATTATCTGTCGTTTCCTGTGACATGCAAAGAAATATAGACAGAAATAGAGGAAGTAGACAAAAGATGGATTGGAAGTTATAAATTGCCACTTTGCAATAATTTGTCTCTAGAAGCAATCTCCGGGGAAGAATACTTTTACTGCCACTGATCTTCAAAAATATTGAAGATTCGTCCAAAACCTCTACCAGATCTTGAAAACGCGTTCTTGGGAGCTATTTGATGTTTTATCCTTCAACCTGCAAAAAGAATAATGAGGAAAGGGACGCCTAGCATGAATATAAGGTGATTAGGGTTAAGATCCATCAAGTATGGAAGACAACTCATGAGTTGGGCCTGATATGGAGTTCCAAAAGATGATTTCCACTGATTGTGGAGTGTTTGGCCTCTTTTTGGCTCCAAATTTGCTAACTCAAGTCAACACTTTTGCTTTGACTTCTTTTAGGCGTCCATCCTTGAAGTTGATCATTTTCGTCCATTTTGCAAGCTGAAGTGCTCCCGTTTGATCTTTGATTCAGGTTACTCAGTTGATCTCTGGCAGTGGCTAGCAATTCTGTTGTTGAGGTGGGATCAACATGATTAGATATGCCTGGGAGGGATTAACTCAGAAAATTGAGTTTAGGCCTCCAGAAAGAAGGGCGCCTTTCGTTGAGAGGGGCGCTTTTGATAATGCCTTAATCAATTTTCATTGACTGTTCTTCATTTTGACCTTTTCAGACCCTCTTTGCTTTGATTTGACGTTCCCGATGCTAGATGAATCAGATGACTCTACTTGATGATGCATCGGGTAGCCAGCTTGGTCTTGTTCAGGATGACTGACTTCTCAGTTGAAGCTAGCAGGTTTAGGTCCTTCAAACTAAAGGGTGCCCCTGGCCAGCAGGGGCGCTTTTAGCTTTTGCTTGGTTTTATGTTGGTTGTGGACTACCAGTCTTTGACCTCCTCCATCAGATGATTGATTTGTCGGAAGTTATTGCTGATAGTCCCACTAACGAGACAGGTCATAGCTGAGAAGGTCATCCTGGGAGGCAGTGAAGATTCTAACTGAATCTGGATGCCCTCAAGAATGGGCGCCTTTCCTCAAGAGGGGCGCTTTTAGCCATGCCTTAGCCATTTTCTGGCTTGTCTTTTCAGTTCTTCAATTTTGGCCTTTTCTGCTTGATCTCAACTCGTGATTGTTTGGCGTGTCTTGTGGACCTGCTGTCAGATTGATCACGTAGCTGGGAGGAAGCTGGAAAGATATCATGTATAGAGCTGTTGCGTGTGGATTCATCTGGTGCTTGTAACTAAGGGGCGCCCCTGGCCAGCAGGGGTGCTTTTACCTTGAAGCTCTCTGTTTTGGCATCTTTATTGCTGATGGATCCTCCATACTTTGCTGACAGTTGGTCAATGATCCCTGAATCAAATGATTTTGCTGATTGTTTCGTTGTCGAGCCAGCATGAAAGTGAAAAGGATGACTGAGTTGAAGATGCCAAATGATTACATTTGCCCTCTGAAATCCAAGGGTGCCTTTCTTCAAGAGGGGCGCCTTTTTCACCTTTAGGCTGTGTTTTGCCTTGGTAGACAAAACGTGCACCTTCCAGACTTAACCAAATTTTGGCCTTTTCCGTTTTGAGAATCTCCTTCGTTGTAACAGCATCTTTTTGACCTTTTCCGCCATAGCTTCTTCGTTGAAGCTTTTGAGGTTTAGCTTTCAGCACCTGGTACTGGCCAATCTGCCATTAATGGCTTCAGAGCTCCTAACTTTGTTCCTGAAAAATAGAAATAGACCCACTAGAGTAAAACTTGTATTTTGATAATTTTGACTTGATCAGTGTGATGGTGAAGGCAATTAACCCTATCAGAATTATTTTCGATCATTTCCGGGAAGGTCCTATTTTTAAGGGTTTCCTTAAAAATAGGGGCATCAAACCCTAATTTTCATTTTTTCAGAATTTTAACCATAGGTTCCTGGACAGAAACCCACAAAGGGTTCATATTTGTTTTGACCTAAAACATACTTTTGATGGCATTTTTACATTGTTTAGCTCAATTTAAGCAGAATGCCAAAAATTTCATTTTGGGTATAACAATGTTCATGGGAGCAAGAAAACAAAGGGAGAGCTGAAGAGATTCAAAAAATTCTTGATCAATTTGATCTCATACAAGAAACTTTTGATTTGAAACGTTGTCCTGAAAGACAGGAGCCTTCAAATTCTCATCAACAAGTTTGTCAGGGCTCTAACAATTCTTTGTATGAAGAAGGTGCTAGTGGGATTTATGGAAATCCTCTCTATGAAAATGATGAGGAAAATTCTTCAAGTACTATTGGTGGAGGAAGACATTCTAGCATTGAAGAATTGATGCATGAAGATGAATCCATTTTTGTTCCTAGCTCATCCTTTTTGCAGGAAGTGGAGAGTCCAAAAACTAGAAGGGATGAAGAAATTCTTCTCAAACAACAACAAAGAATTGCTTGGCATTTTGATGAAGAATTTATCCAATTTTTGATGCGGTTGCTGGTTAGATTTATGTCTGATTTTATGTTTGCACCAGTCTCCTTGAGAATAACTGATTTCTGAATTGAGATTGATGAAGGATTCATTGAATCTCTTCGACAGTTCACAACTCTTGGTTTTTAATTTAGATTTGTTGAAAACTTTTTGGAGTTTCAAGAAGTATCTATTTAGATGGAACGTTTGACTCAGAGAGTCCAGATAAGGGCAGTTCTCCGTCTGAGAAATGGTTCTTCAATGTTGATGATTTGGGATCCTAACATATTTCAACAAATAAAGAAAAATTCAAAATTCAAAAGGATGGAATGAACACATGGTGTTATGCTCGTTCACCAAAGTGTTGGAGGTTGCTCCCTAATCAGCAGTTGGTTGGTAAATTCTGACTATAAAATGAAGGTTTGCATGGATATTATGATCAGAATTTATCTATTTGTGGCAATGGAATTTTTGATTAAGGTGACTCTAGCCTTATTCATGAGCAGATATGATTATTTTGTTGGAGACTTTCCATATTGCAGTTGTTGCTTATTGTTTGGAATGCTGATTTTTCATAAATCAGATTTAGAAATGTCTAAATTAGACTTGTTAGTTGATTGGTGTTTTTATTTTCAGACCTTCCAGTCAACTATTAGGACTGATTTTGAGTCTCAAATGAGAAAAGGATCGTTTCAGTATAGCCAAAATTCATGTATGGGATGTTCTCTAATGTTTATCAATGGCCTTCTTTGTGTTTTCTCCTATACCAATGCTCGGAGCAGCAAGTTGGAAGCTGATTTCGTTCACCAATTGGAGACTCATGAGGTAAAATTTTTAAGTTTTCCTTGGAGTCATAGCAATTATTTCAGTCTGCTTCACAAAAGGCATTCTACGTCTTCATGGAATTTTGAGGACGTGATGGAGGATCCTTTGCTAGGAATTGCTCTTCCCTTTGCAAGAAGTATTGGAAGAGTCACATATGTCGTCGTGACTCTACTTGATGCTATGAGGAGTTATAATACAGAGCATGTGTTTGATTTGAGAAGATTATTTCCCTTATTGCACAGGAATGTGTTGGACTTTGATGTTTTAAAATTAGACTCCTCAGAGCCTTTTGGTCAAAGAATGCTGCAAGATTATGTTTTCATTACTTTTAGGTCTGTCAGATTAGGCTACATGGTTGGAAGGAGGACAACGCACTTTTGGAATTTTGATGGTGTTGGTGAGATCAATGAGGTGCAGCATCAACATGGTGGGTCCTTACAGAGATGGATTCCTTTTGGCACAATACGGATCTAATTGTTTTCTTGCAGTGTGGTGACATTGCTTGAGGACAAGCAATTTTGGGAAGGGTGGATTGTAATGTCCTCATTTTAGCCCTACGCTCTTCTTGAGAATTTAGCCTATTTCCGGAAACTCGTAGGCTAAGTAGTATTAAAAATTAGGGTTTCCTATTTTATAGGGGGTTTCAGATGCATGCAATAGTTTTTGATGCAGGTCTGGTGGAATTTTCTGGGTTTTCAGAGAGCTTCAAAATGGTGTAACATGCATCTCCATTTGACAACCTTCTCGGGTACTTACTATTTATAGTAAGTCATGTTGGCTTCCTGGTTTGTGCCCAGAAGGTGTTTGGAAACACTTACTATTTATAGCAAGTCTTGTTTGCTGCTTAGATGATGTTCAGATGAAGCTTTTCAAACTTACTATTTTGAGCATTTGCTATTTTTAGTAAGTCCTTTTGTGGCAGTGGCATCATTATCAGCTTGGTTTAGCTTGCCTGTTATCAGTTTGCTATTTTTAGCAGTTCTTCAGTTGCAGTTTGGGCATTGCACTTGGCTACCTCCTTGGACTAAGTTTCATACTAGTCAATTTTATGTTTCGAAGTTGTACCCTTGCCTAGTCAATGAACTTTAAGTTGTTTTTAAAATGGGGCCATGAAGGGGACGCCTCATTAATGCACTTCATTATTTTATTAAAATTTTATATTTCCTCTAGATGGGACAACTTGGGAGAAATATTAAGAGTTTTAAATATTTTAAAATGCTCTTTGAAGTGGACGTCCCTTGGAGAAGTTGAAGAGTTTTTCTTGGAGGTTACAGAGTTGATTCAAATACCAAGAAGAAGTCTATATATTGAAGCCTTGCTCTTTCATTCGGATGCTTGAATTTGTAAGTAAAGTGATGCTGCTGGACTAAATCCAAACCCTGGCTAAGGGGAAGCTTAGTATTTTGCAATCCATCCTTCGGGCCTGAAACTATGGCTTCCTAGGTGGTTCTATGAGATTGTACTTCACACTGGAGTGCAGATGGAGCTTCAATTCAGACATTTTTGGACAGGTTGTTGATGTATAGCTTGTTTCTGTGTTGCTGGTTTTTACATGGCTGAAGCGAATTTCTGATCACGGCTTCACCCTTGATTTTTATATTGTTTTGAGTACTGGCCCATGTTATTCTACTGTGGAGGGTGCCCCTTTTTGGAAGTTTGAAGATTTTTTAGTTGAGTTTCTGATTTTTGGGAGAAGGTCGACCCTTTTTGGAGGCCATACTATTCTACCTGGTTGCATTGGGATTTGTGCCATTGATAGGTGCGAGTTTTGAAGGTGTCTATCTGCTGTTTTTTTGACGCCTCTGTTCAAGGATTCATCTGCATTTAGTTTCATGTCAAATGGACTCTATTTTGTGGAGATATGAGCATTTCGGTGAATCTCTTTATTGCTGGTTTGATTTTCTGTTCTTACTGTTTCTGATCAAATTAGTGATTTTTAGCATATTGCTGTTGTGTGCTTCATTTCTATATCCTTTTGGTATTGTAAATGTTAGAGGATCACTACTCTAACTATTGATAGAAGTTTGGAAGCATATCTTTCTTATTTATCAACCGATATTATTCATTGTAAAGCTAGTTAGTAGTGCTAACTGCTGTTAGTTTATTATTGCTGCAATTTTAGTTACTTTATACTCCCTTGATTGAGTGGTTGAGTTCAATAAACGATCTTTCATTAATGTTGTATTCCTCCCACGATATAAGTGGTTGTGAGGATTGTGTTGTGACCTTTTCACACATCACCCCATCCAAGATGGGGACCCCCTAATTTTTGCTCCATTCTGGTCTTTTGGCTTTGGTTCTCTCTTTCTCTGATCTTTTGTCCTTCCGGGTATGTCTCGTCGTTTGACCTAGGTTGAAATGTTAGCTAAGTCTGTGAAATTAGGGTTCCTATCTTTCAGGATTGTTTGGGGTCAAATGGAGTTATCAAGGTAAAATCTGAGTGCAGCAGTACAATCAGGAGGCTCAAGGCAGGATCCTACTGAAATCTTATTGAAATCTGACAACTTACTATTTTTAGTAAGTACCTAATATGAGGTCTTTTCTTCAGGATTTCAGGATTCTAATTGCTCCAACACATCCAAGCAACTTCAGGGTGCCTACACATAAAATTTGAATAGATTTAGACAACTGGCTATTTTTAGCAATTCAGCCTTCAGAGGCTATTTTTAGGGTATAAACATATGATTTTCCAATACATGATTGGAGAATCGATCTGAGTTTTTCAAGATCTTCGCGGTGATATAACATGCAAATCAAGATGGTGACTTTCAGCGGTACAGCCTCCAAAGGCTATTTTTAGAGTTTGCATGCAGTGTTTTTCAGTGCATGTCCGGATATTCCATATGGGTTTTGCGAGGGCTTCAGAGTGGTGTGACATGCAAGAGGAATGGATTAGTTTTCAGGGAGTTACTATTTTTAGCCAGTGCTCACATGTTGACCAGTTTTCTGGGTTTTTCTGGGTTTTTTGAGATCCCACGGGCACTGTGACGTGCAAACTCATCCGATATCAGATTAACTACTTTCCGGACATTTACTATAAATAGCAGTTTCACCCCAGTAGCTACCCGACACCTCAGTTCAACAAGCAAAGTAACGGGAAGTAGAAATCAAGGGAAGCGGAAGCAGTCCGGAGCGCATGCAAGTCAGATTAGGGTTTCCACTACTGTGTCTAAAAATAGATGGAATGAAGTGTAGAGATGTCAAAACGAAGCATGCCACCATGATCAACATTTTTCAGGTTGCCTACTGGCAAAATTTGAGCATAATCTCAGTACTTACTATTTTTAGTAAGTCATCTCATGGCTATAAATAGCACATATTGTGCTAGAAACGAGTGTGAACAGGACACTCACAGCATCAAGAACAATTGGAGCAAATTTCGGGGCAAATATAGCTACAAAGGTTGATCAATTCTAGGGTTTGCTAAAAATAGCAAATGGCTAAAAGTAGCATACCAGGGTGGACAGAAGGTACAAACAAGGTGGCAAAGTCAATGGAAGCACAGCCACACCTGCTCCAACTCAGAACAGATGAAATGCAAGGAAACCCAAATTTCTTCGAATTTGCTAAAAATAGAAAGCCAAGGCATGGCTAGGGCGTTGGAGATTCATAAGTAATAAAAGGCATGAGGACACATGAAAGGCGCCCAAAAGGGGTGAGGAGGTTAAAAAAATCTCTAAGTGTCGAAATTCCTCCAGCATGGGCCAAATACGCCTGAGGTATGAGAAAACGTTGAAAATATTCTAAGTGTGAAGTGGAAAATTCCTCCTCATAGGGTGAAATGCGCCCAAGGTGGAGAAGGCAAGAAGGAAAACGCTAAGGCAAACAAGTTCCTTCATACATGGTGAAATGCGCCCTCATATGGAGGTCTACATGCTAAAATGCACCCAAGGGAGGTGAAAGGTCATAAAGGGCGTGGGAAATTCCTCCTACTCATGGCAAATGCGCCCACAAACTTCTCCTACCCATGGAAAATGCACCCACAAGCTCCTCCTACCCATGGCAAATGCACCCAAGGTGGCCACATGAGGTAAAAATGTTGGAAAGTAAGAGATAAAATGCGCTAGGGCAAGGAAAATTCCTCTTCATCCCCCTATTTGCGCCCACATGTGGAAGTTGACTAGGCTAAATGCACCCAAGAATGGAAGTAGCATGGGTGATTTGCGCCCAAGGCAAGAGGCATGTGAAACGCGCCAAGGGAAAGAAAGCCTAGAGATGGAAAATACTCTAAGTGTGGGCGAAATTCTTTCTCCCCCCCCCTAAATGCGCCCAAAGGTGGAAGTTGGCTACCTCAAATGCGCCCAAGAGTGGAAATTGACTAGGGGAAATGCGCCATGAAATTCCTCCACCACATGGGATATGTGCCCTTGCTTGTGAGATTAAAAGGGTAAAGTGTTAGCTTCTAGGCGTGAAAATGCCTAAGGGGTGAGGGCAAAAGGTTGATACATAAGGTGAAATGCGCCCTTATGGGTGATTTAAAAATGAATTTTGTTTTCCTAGGAATTTTTCCTAAGGCAAAAGCAAAAAGATTGCTAAGGCGTGGAGAGATAAAATGGATGATGTGGAAGTCTACATGCTCAAATGCGCTCCTTATGGGTGATTTAAAATTGTAATTATTTTCTAAAGGTGAAAAATGCGCCTAAGGCAGAGATGAAGTTAGAAATTTCCAAGAACATGATGGAATGCGCCCAGAGCCAGGCAGGAAATTTTTCAGGAAAATCACAGGAAGTGCCAAGGCAGAGAAAATTGGAGATTGTAGGTGTGGAAGACGTCCGGAGTGAAAATGAATGAACCTTAGCAATTTTATTATTTCTTCAAAGTAATAATAATTAAATGTACCCCTTCATTCGGATACACATGGAAACGACAATTTCTGAAGGGAGTTTTCTTCTGGGTATTGAACATTTACAATTCAGAGATGATTTGAACTTACTCCACACCTCGCTCGTGTTGTTTTGACAGAGAATTTTACCCGATGCCTGTTTTAATGAATTTTCTAAGACAAATTTAAAATTTCTCTAAGGCAAATGAGATGAATATTTCATGAAATATGTTTTGCTTGAGGATCGAACTGGATGAATGAGGTAATTTTGCCGGAACAAGGAAAAATGACTTAGCCAGATAAATTAAAATTGTTCAAAGAGGCGATTGATTTAATATTCTAAAGAGGCAAAAATGATGAAGCAAGCCTGTGTAGGAGTGATGAAACTCTAGAAGCTCAAGATTCCGATGCTCTGAATGACAAGTGTTGTGACTGGCAAAGAGGGGGAAAATGGAATTCAAAAATGTGCTAAGTATAGCCTCTACTGGATTTCGACCTGGCTATAAGATTTTGAGTCCTTTTCATTCTTCTCATAGTTGCTGAGTGCAAAACATTCTCTGAGGTTGAAGTAGGCATTTGTGAAGAAAATTCTCAAGTTGTTGAGGAGTTAGAAATTGTGAAAAGGTTTCAAGTTGCTGAAGAAGTCCGAATTTAAGCAGAAGCTTGAGTTGCTGAGAGGTACGATTTGAGGAGAAGCTTCTCAAATTGCTGAAGTGTGACTTGAAGTTAAAAGAGTGAAGTTGCTGAGAGGTACGAAATTGCAAGCAAAGACCTCAATTTGTTGAATGTTGAAGTACGAATTCACAAAACTGCTGTGAAGTATGAATTCAAGAGGAGAAAATGAGTTGCTGAAAGTGCAAAGTTAGGAAGAAAGTACGAACTTGAAGAAAGAAGTTTCAAATCTGCTGAGGGCGAATTGCTGCAAGCAAACATTTCCAACCACCTGACATTGTGTTGCTGCAATCGGATAAACTTCTAAAAAGTTGAAGTAAACAGTTGAGGTTTGCAGCTGAAAGTGGCAAAGTGTTGCAACCTTTTTATTTAAAAATCTGCTAGCACCCTCAAAGGTGATATTTTATTGTTATAAAATCTTGTTTTCTAACTCTCTTGCCTTTTTGCAGAATGGCTGAATCAAGCAGAAGAGCTGCAGGCAGAGGGAACCACGCTGAATCCGCAAAGGAAAACACATCGAGACAAGCAGTGATTAAGAAATTGAGCAAGTCCTTCTTGCCAGAATCAAAATTCTCTTCAAGGTTGGGCAAGCTGGCTGACACAAACTTGGGCTCGTTCAACTTGGAGGCATTCAAGAGAAAAATAATGGGGACTGGAGGCCATCACCCATCTGTGACTTCACATAATATTGTTAGGAGCAACTGCTAGTTTTCCGTCAACTATCCGGTGTCCAGAGCTAATCATGGAATGCGCCAACCAGTACAACACAAAGTAGAGGACTGTCATTTCGCCAGATGGCAAGATTTTGGCTAACCTGACACCAGAGGCAATCGGAGAAGCATTCGGGATACCAATCCATGAGAAGATGATCTATAAAACAAGGGAAAGGGCTGAAAAGATGTACTCATCCACATTCGACCGGTGTGCGGATCTGATAAATACCAAGTGGATGAACAAACCCAAGCCAACTCGTACAAAATTGCCCAAACAAATAATTTTAAAGGATTCGAGGCAAGAGTTTTGTGATTTGATAATGATGCTGAGCAGAGTTGGAGGATGCTCCCAAGCGTTCATCTTTGAACCTTGGATGTTTTATTATGTCAACTTGGTGCTGGAGGGCAAAGATTACGTGGACTGGGCACTGATGATCAGTGACAACATACATGAGCAGCTCCGTGGTTTGAGGAGAACAAAAACGTTCTACATGAGCTCTTACATTGTCTACATGCTGGCTCAAATGACGAAGTATAGGGGAATTTCCTATAAGGAACCAATCGGGTGTGGCTCCCATCAATTCAAAATACATGAGGCTTGTCCACAGTTGCATTTGACAAGCACCACCAACTACAAGAGGGTCAATGACGCCTTCACCATGCACATAACGAGGACCTTGCAGCAAAGGACTCTTCACAGAATATCTAGGGAGGCACAGGAGTTGATTGAGAAGTTCGGGTGTTGGTTTATCCAATTTCCTAAGTTTACCTACATAAGGCTGCAAGGATTTTCCTCTTATCCTTACAGATTGCCCCGGTATCCCACGAATAGAATAGAGATGCTGGAGATATGTAGGCAACTTATTGCCTATGATAAGATTCAAAAGAAGAAGAAGAAAGGTGGACTTGGATTCCCAATTACCATGGGGAATTCTGACGAAATCTGCCCATCACTACAAGCAGCAAGGGAGGCAGAAAACGAGCTCCAATTCTTCCACCTTTCCTACCATACCAGCAGGCAGCACTACGATCCCCGCAAGAACATTAGATGGATATTATCAGAAGAGTTCAGACACAAGGCACAGATTGAAGAATTTTGGGCGAGTGCAGTGGATGAGATCGAGGTTAGGAGGAGAATGTTCTCTCAAATACTGTTGGTGATGATCAAGGAATGCGAGATTGTCCCAGTCCCAGATCAAATCGAAGAAGATATAAATGTTGTACAGGCTGATTACGAAACAGTGAGGGATATGCCTCTACCACTCTTGGATTGGTCAGAGCCAGAGATTACCGACTTGGATACACTTTGTATTCCAGTCTTAACATTCACACGGAGTTGGGTAGAGAGGCATGTCAGCCGACTTAAGGGAAGATCAATTCCCCTCACATACAATTTGATGGGAGATCACAGATCGCCAACAGCTAGACAGAGAAGGCAGGTTGATCAGACTCCAGAGCCAAGAGGAAAAGAGCCAGTTTGACCTGAGCCTTTGAGAGTTGAGGAATCCGCACATACACCATCACGGACACATTCTCCGAGTTTATAGGAAGTGTCACTATTTGCAGATCAGAGAAAAAGATTACATGCAGAGCAGGCAGTGCAAGTGGCAGGCCAGCCACCTCGTAGAGAATCAGTGGGCCAGAGCATCAACATGCCCCGGGAAGAAAATCAGCAGGAGACGGATGAGGGGACGATCACTGATACTCAGTTTCAGCAGGAGATTGAGGTAGCTCTCGAGGACGATGCTACTTCAGATCAGGATGCCCATAGCTCAGGAGATACTGAGCCAATCGATGATGATGAGCCTTGTCAGAACGAAGGCAAGGAAGAGGTTCATGAGATAGAGGCCGAGGTTGAGCAGCCTTTTGTTATATCAGATATGCGGTAGGAGGTGCTAGAATGGCTAAGGGACAGGATGAGACGTGATCCTGCAACTGAGATGGAGGAGTTGTTACAACGGATCAGTGCACCTCCAACAAAGAAGAAGGCCAGGAAGTTCTCCAAAATCTCAACAGATGAGGATGGCTCTCGAACTTTGCATGTGGCAGTGCCTAGGGTGGAGTGTGATCAGTATGAGGCCGTTCCAGAAAACTATGTGATTACAACCGTGGAACTTGGCCGCCCTAGTGGAGCACAAGTGGTTGAGGAGTGCGATAATTCCTATCGAGCACTCAAGGATAGGTTGTCCTATGTTGAGGGCAAGTATAAGAAATTGAAGGTAGAGCACAAGACATTGATTGGCTACGTGCAACACTTGTCCTGTCCTTGTGGGCAAGAGAATCTGGCAATTGAGCTTCCAGCTGAATTTTCCAAGGAATCAATCAGTGGGTTAGAGGATTTGAAGAGAATGGCACAACAGGCAAACAAGTGGGTTGCCAACGTTCGTGTCGAAATAGGAAAGTTTATGGAGGATCTTGCACATGCCTATCGGCAAGCCTTCGATATTATGGCAAAAATGGATGTAGTCAACCATGCTTGGGGCGAGGCTCGTATCTATCAGACAAGAGTTGTTCTCCGTTTAGGTGTTTTGATGAGCATACCTCTACAGATTTTGGTTGAGGGAGGTGTGATTCAGGAGGGGGATAGATATGACTTTGCCGGATGGTACTCTTCAGTGGTCATAGGCCGAGGATTCTACGATGCATCACAGATGGATTCTGTTAGGGTCAGAAAGGCCATGACAAATATCTTGGATGGAGTCCTCAATACGTTGGAGGCAATCTTTGCCAGGAGGCTGACTTCTGAGGAGGTGACTGCTAATGGTTTGAAGAATAGACTAACACCATTCTTTTTTGAAGTGAAGGCCTTCGCACAGGATGATTTCGAGAACACTTCTACGTTCTCCAGCATTATTCAGAACACCCAGGACGCCCTTGTCGCCTGGAAGAAATCTTGTGCCCGACATGGGCAAACAGTTACAATATTGGAGTTTCAGTTAGATCACATTCCTCCCATTTCAGATCAGGAAGTTGAGGTGGTGCTGGATAGGTTCATCAGGTTTGCAGCCAGCGAAAAGGAGAAAGGAAATGCCCTTCTGGATGATGATCTTCTGGAAGGGGATGATGTGCATTGATGACAGATAGTGGTTCTTGATGAGGAGTGGAGAATCTTTAGCGCATTCATTGCCCCACTCTCCTCTATGGCGGTTTTTAGGGAAAAAACCCTAATTAGGGCATACGTGGCTCAATCTGAGCCATCCGTTGGATTGGGCTTGATATAAAAGGGGTATCCCCCCTCATTTGTAAAGTAGTAGAAAGTTAGACAGAAATCAGAGATAGAATTGAGCTAGATAAGGCAGTTAGTGAGTAGAGCTAGGAGTTAGCTTAGTTGAAAAGGAAAGAAAAACTTTCCCGTTTGAAGGTTTTTGTAAAGAGGTTGTTGTGTAAGTCTCTCATGATATAAGGATTTTCATTGATTGGTGACTCTTTCTTTCATTGTGAGTAGTTGACGAGACTTTTTCATCTTTCCGATTCAAGTAGAGTAGAGTAAAGTAGACTTTGTTTTATGCAAGTAGCTGTTAATTGTGGAATGTGGCGTTGGTTTGGACAAATCTTCCTTTATGCATAACACTAGCAGGCTTGCTGATGGTAAGTCTACCCCTGCGTGGTCAACTAGAATATCCGTACCTAACTTCGGTTGTGATTTGTGTGTTCATTTGCGTCGTTGTGACGGGGTGCGCATGTTGAATCACAATTTGAACATCTTATCCATCCTTTGAAGATTGCACCAACTTTGTTAGAGTTGTCCGAAGGGGAGACGAAACAAAGTTTGGTTTGAAGATTGTCAAAGTGAATCCTTGCATTCCATGTTTTAGAGATAGATTGTAGAATTCCTACCCCTACTCCCTTTAAATTCAGTATTTTCCTGGTTAGTTTAGACATTAGAACATTCATCTGCTTGACAAAATCGACCAATTATGTAAGTCCCCTTGGAATACCCAGCATATTCACATCAACCAACTGAGTCTATTCGCGATAAAAGGAACCTTGGAGTTGAACGCTTGAACTTTCACGCAATCTTAGCATGCGGAATACTTTGATCAAGAGAGAATAGAGTGACCGTTGGACATTTTATTCTGTGTCGGTGTTGTCATAAAACACACGTCAACAGATTGTATACCCCCCACTGTTCAAGTGGAAGTGTGGTTACATGGCTGGCTTGCCGCCTTAATAAGTTGTAATAATCTCACCCACTGAATAAGTGGAGCATTTCCACCGCTTGTGGATGCCTGCTTAGCAGAGGAATTGTACTTTCAGTTCTGATTTTCCTAACGATCCTCAAACCATATGCTATCACCTCGCCCATACTGGGATTTTGGTGAACATTCTTGGTGAGGGTTACTTTATGAGCTGATTTGGATTTGGAGCTAATGCTAATCAGTGTTTGGATGTTGGTTTATTGTATTGAAAAATCCGAAAAAAACTAAGGGACTACATTTCATTGACATTGACAGAACATCATGAACTTCGACATGGATTAAGCAACATTTTTTCCAGAGTTCTATGGTGATGGCAAGCAACAACCAAATGAACATATTTCATTTTTCACCATTGCATGTGGAATTTTGAATGTTGCATATAAAGAAGTTGCAATTTGCTTGTTTGTGGAGACATTACAAGGCACAACAACTAATTGGTTTCATCATTTTGCTTCCAATTCAATTACTAGTTGGGAGTTAATGAGTAGGAAATTTCTTGTATGATTCGAAGTAGCCAAAGGTAGTCATATTTTGTTTGCACAACACTCAAATGCCAAGAATGACAATAATCATATTTTGGTTGCGAGATTCAATCATCTAGTTATCAGGAATTTTGACACTCTAAATCTTTTATTTTTTTTGACTTGTGTCACGTTGAAAGGTACAATTAAAATACGAATAATTTTTGACGACTTTGCTATGGAAACGACATGAGGCTACCATCTTATCCATCATGACATTCAAGTCTAACATGGAGGTTCCGGAGTTCATAGAGAAATTTTTCTAGTTTCAAAAGGATAATCATTACAATCAATGGCTAATTAGGAGGACAATCATATAAATAACTGTTGCTTGCTTCCATTGTTGCCATGGGGAAATTATATTGGTCCATTGACAGTGACAGAACATCATGAGCTTCGACACGGATTAAGCAACATTTTTTCCAGAGTTCAATGGTGATGGCAAGCAACAGCCAAATCAACATATTTCATTTTTCATCATTGCATTTGGAATTTTGAATGTAGCAAATAAAGAAGTTGCAATTCTCTTGTTTGTGGAGACATTACAAGGCACAACAACTAATTGGTTTCATCATTTTGCTTCCAATTCAATTACTAGTTGGGAGTTAATGAGTTGGTAATTTCTTATATGATTCGAAGTAGCCATTGGTAGTCATATTTTGTTTGTACAACTCTCAAATGCCAAGAATGACAATAATCATATTTTGGTTGCAAGATTCAATCATCTAGTTATCAGGAATTTTGACACTATAAATCTTCTATTTTTTTTGAGTTGTTTCATAAATGCTCTATTTTTAAAATTTGCTTCTTTCCAAAGATAGATGATACTACTAAATTGAAGGATGCTCAAGAACATGCCATCAAGTTGGAGGATCATTTGATAACTTAAAGAAGAATTTAGGAAAATTTGATCATACCACTAGTTCCCTTGAATGCCACACCATTTTAGCAATATCCACCTCCTCATAGCAAAAATGATTATTTCATCAATTATATTAGGGATAACTCTCATGTGCCTACTCCAACATGGCAGGTAGTAGAAGTGTCTTTTCCTTTTTGCACTTATTGTATGCTTCATGTTATAGATCAACATGATGGAAAGTGTTGTATTGACATGCAAAAGTTCAAACAACTTTTGATAGCTTCAAATGCAAGTCAAGGGTTGTTAGGTAATCCTCAATGTCCATTAGATGAGTACAATGGCAACTTTGTGATTGGATATACCCAATATGAACGTAATGAGGTAAGGAATAGTTTTCATAATCATTCATTGAATGATGTCATGTGTTTGCATAATCAAGAATTGTGAATAAACAAGAATATTAACAAAAAGATTTTTTTTTTTTTACCAACTATGCTATCAAGTCCATTGGGGTTGAAGAGGGGTTCTTGATGGAAGATGAGCTTGACATTACACAAAAATGCCATATATCTTTGAGGAGGATGAAGTCACACAAACATCTAAGGAGTGAAGTTGCAAATAAGAAGTCAAATACACTGGAGAAGATGATGAATCTAGTTGCTTCTTTTCTTCTTTTGAAGGATTTTTTGGAGGACCTGCACCAATTGTTGTCAGTGGGGTTCAAACCATTCAAATTATTCAAGCAATATTTGTTGAAGAAACAAAGAGTCTCAAGCTAGAAATCAATTTTTTTTGGTAGCTCCATGGAGGTCTAGAATGTGGGGATGAGGGACATAGGGGATGGGTTTTGAGGGTGGGGGGACCAAGGACCTTGATTTGGGGATGACAATTGGTGAGGCATCGTCCCCAGCCCCTTAATGTGGTCAAGGTGGGGTTGAGGGGTGGAGTCCCTAGTAGGATCAAGGGGTAACACCCCTTGGGTGGGTCTAGGAGTAGTGCCCCCTAGTGGGGTCGAGGGCTAGCACCCCTTGTGTGGCTTTGGGATAGTGCCCCTAGTGTTCGGAGAGTAGCACCTCATGCGTGTTTCCCATTATAGTATAAGGTAGGGTTGAGGGGTGGATCCCTTCTTGTCAAGCCCAAGTAGGCCTTTGAGACCACTCAGACCTTCATGGTGTATGCCATTACTGTTGTACCCCAAATTAAATTTTTTGCTACACTTAGGCATTTTGAAGAAATGAGTCAAAGTCTTGTTAAAATTTGTCAAAAAAGGTCAAAATTCGGGATTTGCATGTCTTGCATGGGGGTGAAAAACTCAAAATTTTCAAAGTCTGATGATTTGGGTCTGCTCAAAGCGTCTAAGTTTGCAAAACCTAGATTTCAGTTTTTTTGAGGCCCTAAATTTTAGGAAAATTTCTATTTTTAGGAACTTTCTAAAAATATAACTTTTTCTGGATTTTTATTAAAACGGATGCTGGATTTTTTTTCTAAAAATAGAAAATTTCAAAAAAATAGAAAGTTTGGCTTCTAAGGTTCAAACTGATTTTGATTGGTCAAAAATAATTCTGCAATAAGCTGGTCCAGTTAGAATCACAAAAGGATCAGTTTTTCCCTAGTGGGTCTATTCTGCTTTTTTAGAAGCTTTTTCAGGAGCTCCAAGGTCATTAATGGAGGTCAGTCAGCTGCTAGGTGCCAACATTCAAGCACTGAATAGAAGATGAGAAATAATGAATGTGTACGAAGATCGAAGAATGGAGAAAGGGAGCTGTAAAAGTTGAAAACTGCTAAATTTTGGCTATTTGGAAATTCAGGCGCTCCTACTTAGTTTTGGCGCCTAGATGTTTTGTGCCTTAAGAAAATTTTCATCTCCGACAATCAAAACAAAGGCAAGCACGTCGAACAAAGGAGAAAGTTGAAAATTGCAAAATAAAAACTAAGTCTGCCAACCATGGGCGCCCCAAAGGGAAATTGGCGCCTAACTTTTCAGGAGGTCAAATGATGGAATTAGGGTTTGTGCTCCCATACAATGTTGCTCAGAATCTTCTCAGCTCCGTAGTGAGCTGATTAGCACAGTCATCTAATCAACCAATCATTCGGAATAGATGATTGAACGGAGGAGTTCCAACCGAGAAGATGAATGCAAAATCATGAAATCATTAGAAAATATTCTCATTAGCACAGTCATCTAATCAACCGATCATTCGGAATAGATGATTGAACGGAGGAGTTCCAGCCGAGAAGATGAATGCAAAATCATGAAATCATTAGAAAATATTCTAAGTATGAAAACTTTGGCACCCCAGAAGGAGATAGCCACCTAGGGTTTTGAAGCACCAAATTCAGCAATTAGGGTTTGCAAATATGCTCAATCTCTTAAAAATCTTGCCAGCTTCGCAACAAATATCTCAGTAAAATCATTAGATCATTCAGCTGCCGACAAACTCAGAATGAATAGAGGCCAGAACATGAGGTCTCAAGCTTCAAGGTGGAAACAGAGTATAAAAATGGCTGTCTGGAAACTTGGGTGCCCCTAGAGGAGATAGGCGCCCAAGCTTTTGATCCCTTAAATTCAACTTTTAGAGGATGTAACTCCCAAGAAACCCCTCTCAGAATCCTCTGAGCTATTTGACAAGTCCATCCATCAGTCAATCAAAGCTCTGGATCATCCAAAAACAAGAATCCATCAGAAGATCAAAAAGCAAGTGTAGAAGTTGAAAATCATAAAAAAGAAACCAAGTCTAGAATTCTAGGTGCCCTAGGTAGCCAGGGGCACCCAAACTGTTGAGGGCCTGAAATTAGTTTTGAGAAGAAATCATTTCTAGAAGACCTCTCTCAGAATTCATTAAGCTATCTAGCAAATCTAACAGTCAGTCAATCGGATTAGTATAGCACCCAGATTCGCGAAATCATCTGGTTTTGATGGGCGCCCCAGAGAGAGAAAGGCACCCATGATTTTGAGGGCCAAGATGAAGTTTTAATCGAAAGATGCCTCCAGACAAACTTCGTCAGATTCACTCAGGCTCCGCGATGGATCATTCAGCCGGTCAATCAAATCAACCTAGCATCCGGAAATCAAAATTCGTTTAGGCTAAGAAGGGCGCCCAAGGCTCAATGGCTTAGAAATTTTTTCAGTTTTCATAGTTCATCATTCAAAAGTGTCTACATTCGACGAACCTGCTCAAGATTGGCTTGAAGGAGTTTTAAAGCTGGAGAATAAAAGCAATTTTTATCCGAAAAACCTATTTAAGAGAGCTTTTGGATTTCATTATTCACTTTTTGCAGGTTGGCATCCAGAACAAGAAGATTTTCTCTTTTTCCTCAACGAAGATTTGAAGACCCAAATGACATGCTTTTTTGGTGTTCTTCGTGTTTTCGAGATCAGTAAGCAAGAAGGAACACTTTTTTGTGCTCCTAACTTCTAAGGCGTTGCTTTTTCAAAACAACCACTCAGCTTTTTCCATTTCTGATCACATGGGTCTCTCTACTTTTTCATCCTCGTGAACATTGAGAAATTTTTCTCTCTTCTAGAAACTACTTTTTGGCTGCTTTTTCTGGATGGATTTTGCTTTTTTTTAGTTTCTAAGCATCTGGGTTGCTCCGGGACGTGATTTTCTAGAAAACCCAGGTCCCAACTTTTTTTGGAGAAATTGCTTTTTCAAGACAGATCAACATTCTATTTTCAGCGGCAGTCTACACTCAAAAATCAAGAAACAAATCAGCTTTTTGGCGGATGTGATAGAGATTTAAAGCAACAATCTTCTAGAAGCTTTCTTTCTATTCTCATCTCAATTCTTATCGATTCTTTGAAGAAGAAGGATATCAAGTTGTAATAGTTGGCTCTTTCCTTGCTTTTAGGTTTTCATAGGTTGTTAGATGCTTATCTTGTTTTAGTTTTATAAATAAAGCTTGCATGTTGGCAAGTCTTAGTTGTAAAAACAAGGAGATTTTAGGGTTCCCTACTCCTCTGCTTGTGTATAATAAGGGCAGCCTTGCCCATTTATTTTCAATGATGCTTGTGATAACAAAACGCTAAGCCTACTAGTGCCTTCTAATTGTTATTCAGTGTTGTTTTTTACTGTGCTTGTGATAACAAATTGCTGAGCCTATTTTTCCTACAAGTTGTTGTCATTTAGGTTCAGTTCACTTAGTGTTAGAGCAATCTTGCAAGTCTCTTCTAGCTGCAAGTTGTTCAATTCATGTTACTTGTGCCAATGTATCTTGGTTGATCACAAAACTGTATGCCTATTTTGCTACAATCATGCTGTCCCAAGAGTGTAATCTTTTGTTCTTGAGATTTTAGAAAATAAAGTCTTGTGCCTGCTTTGCTGCCTTGATATAATGTCTCAGATTTCTGTTTTATGTGTTACATTTTATATGATCTGTATTTTAGTTTGCATTGAAATTTCAGTAGATGTGTGTTGGGATAAAGTTTGTTTAAGTATTTGTGTCAAAGAGTCATTCCCCATTCATTTCTAACTCTCATGCTCTGCATTTACTTGGGTAGTTAGAAACATCATTAGCGTAGGCTTAGTCGTAGTTGAATTTCCAAAAGAGAAATTCTTAGCTACAACGCTTGAGTTTTATAACCTTGTGCTCTTAGCTGAACAAAAATATAGGCAAATTAGTTTTAATTTACATTCTTAAGCAACATCAGCAAAGAGGGAGCTTCCCCTCGTAATTCGAAGAGCGGTTTATTTGTGCATAGCTGTCCGTTTCTAATTCACATACCAGAGGTGCAAATTGAAACGCTAACAGTTTTCTGGCGCCCAACATGGGGCATGAGGCATGAAATTTCAAGAAAGCTTACGCTTTATGACACGAGAATGACTATCTGGCACCCTATTGCGTGATCCAGCCAGAAGCGATGGGTGATAACAACAATAATGTTGGTAGGAATCTAAGACGTCCACCCCCATTACCTTAATATCATTGGACGTTTGGCTTTGCGGGAACATTATGAGTTACCTAAAGGGTCAAGGAAGCACTTTCCATGGTTTCATGGCAATGGAATTCAACATCTTGATGATCATATTTCTGCCTTCTCAACGACTTGTGGCATTCTGCACGTGGCACATGAAGACATTGCTTTATGTGTCTTTGTGGAGACTCTTGTTGGGAATGCTGTTGACTAGTTCAATCACTTGGAGCCGGGCATTATCACAAGCTGGGCAACTATGAGCGGGAAATTCTTGGCGAGATTCAAGCCTACTGAAGACAATCATTGGTTGTTTTCCCAACTTGCAAATTCAAAGATGGAGTACAACGAGCTCATGAGGGAGTTTGTAGCAAGATTTAATCGTCTTGTTACACTACTTTCTTCTACACAATCCATCACCGAAGATTTTGATGAGCTGCTTCATAAATGCTCTTTCATCAGAGATAGCCTTCCTCCTCAAGACAACAAGACATACAAAATTGATGGCTGCACAAGAATAGGTCATTGAGGATAATATGATTACTTTCGGCTTGATGAAAACAGATTCTATCAGATCTCTAGCTCAACAACCATACCAGCCAAAGAGAAATAATTTTCAGCCATGGTTGCCAACACCTCCACCAAGACCAATGATTGAAGTTGCACAAAATGCAGTATTTTGTTCTTTCCACGACACTGATGCACATACTGGCTCTACATGTCCTAAAAATATAAGAATGAATCAAATCATGGGATATGCTAACGCTGCACCCAGTTCCAATTTTGTCCCTACATCAAGCTCGAATGTTGTCTTACCACAATCGGACAACTTCGATGGCGACTCCACAGTGGGATATTTTGAACCCATTATTGAAGAAAAAGAAGACCTTTTCGACTACCCTCTTGCAGTAAATCATATAAGACCTTCAGGTCCTGTGTTCAGATGTGGTCTGCACTTGAAAGTACAAAAGGAAGAAGAAGAGAGGCTGAGAGATGAAGAACAAGTTAAGGAAGCGGTTGCTCAAGACCCATCTCCAGCCAATTTTGACATTGTAAACACCATGATGAAGACCAAGGTTAAGATTTCACAATTGGAGTATCTTCGTGATCATCCTGAGCAGCTGGATAGAATAATATATGTAAAGAAAGAAGCTTCAATTCGGCCTACATTGCTTGAGTCATCTGTTCCAGCAATTGTATTATTGATTCAGGAGCCTTAGACAACGTCATGCCTCTACAAGTGATGAATGCATTGGGACTTTCATGCACTAAAACTCAGGACGAGTGTTATTCATTTGAGTCTAAGTTGGTGCCATTGGTCAGACAATTGAAGGATGCTCAAGTAAGGTTGGTAGCTTTCCCAGAGAAAAAGATAAAGATGAATATCCTAGTGGCTGATGTTCCAGCCAGCTACGGGATGTTGTTGAGCCAGAGTTTTTGCAAAGATCTTGGTGGTGCATTGCAGCTAGATTGGTCGTCCACAACCATTTATACGAAGGAAGGCAAAATCAAGATAAAACCTAAGCCCAAATCCTAGTTCATAGTGGTGAAAATTCCAACCTCCCCAGCCCAACTATATCAAGAAACGAGTCTTGGTAATTAAGTGATGCTGTCAGAAATAGGAATTGAAGACCAAAACATTGCTTGTTCTGAAAGAAGATTGATAGAGGATACAAAGTTATGGAAAATGCATTTAGATGGGGGTTGTCTAGCTGTAGGTTCAGAAGAAGGTAAAATGATCATCTCCCCTAAAGGATTGCTGCAATTGGAATTCACTGAAGCTGAAAAAGAAGCACTTTTGTTAGGCCTCAAAAATGCCGAAGACATGGGAATTGAACTCCAATGTGTTAAAGGGGATGTGGAGTTGATCGATAAGCCAATCAAAGGATATTTCCAGGTCAGAAAGGATCATCTACGACATTATAGAAATCGGGTTTGGAACGCGATCGATTGGTTTGAAGAGTTCGACAATAGAGACATCTCGAAGGTTTACAATAGAGACATCCCAAAGTTTGACAATAGAGATATCTCGAAGATTGACAACAAAGACATCCCGAAGATGAACGACAACAAAGTTGATGACTCAGTGGTACCTGCTTCCTTCCTCGTGCCATATTCTGCCTTTTGTCAAGGTGCCTCTACCTGGATGTCTGAAGATATGAGAATATTCATCTTGGAAGATTTGTCTCCTGTGATACCCATGAGAAGAGAAGTAAAGCCTTTCAGGCAGAAATGACATACAACATTTCATCTCTCCGGGGGTGGAGTAATTTCCTTTCAATAATTTTTGCTTTCTACTTTCGTGATATGTTTCGCCTTTCCATGATGTGTTCGTTATGTTGTGTTTCCCTTTTCCGCAATAGTTTCGTCGTGTTCTAGGTGATTAGGCATCTTGTTTTAGGTGATTTAATAGGGAAGTTCCAACTATTAGGTGATTCTAGGAAGTCTTGTCATAGGTGACTTAGGGAAAAGTCTTGTAGTAGGTGAGTAGGAAATGTTGCTGACTCTAATACCCAATGGACAAGGCACTAGTCTAAGCTTAAAATCCAAAGATTCTATGGTTCTCCTATGCCGAAAGTATCCGACATGGTCCCCAGACTGAGCCAAATGTTGTACCCCAAATTAAAATTTTGCTACACTTAGGCATTTTGAAGAAATGAGTCAAAGTCTTGTTAAAATTTGTCAAAAAGGTCAAAATTGGGGATTTGCATGTCTTACATGGGGGTGAAAAACTCAAAATTTTCGAAGTCTAACGATTTGGGTCTCCTCAGAGTGACTAAGTCTACAAAACCCAGATTTCAGTTTTTTTTGGCCCTAAATTTTAGGAAAATTTATATTTTTAGAAACTTTCTAAAAATATAACTTTTTTTGGGTTTCTTTAAAAACGGATGTTGGCAAAGTTTTCTAAATTTTTTTTTTTTCTAAAATAGAAAGTTTGGCTTCTAGGGTTCAAACTGATTTTTATTGGTCAAAAATACTTACTCAACATGCTGGTCCAGTCAGAATCACAAAAGGATCAATTTTACCCTAGTGGGTCTATTCTGCTTTTTCAGAAGGTTTTTCAGGAGCTCCAAGGTCATTAATGGAGGTCAGTCAGCAGGCAGGGGCCAGAGTCAAACATTCAAGCATTGAACATAAGATGAGAAATGATGAACGCGTACGAAGATTGAAGAATGGAGAAAGGGAGTTGTAAAAGTTGAAAAATGCAAAATTTTGGTTGTCTAGAAATTCAGGTGCCCCTACTCAGTTTTGGCTCCTAGATGTTTTGTGCCTTGGAAAATTTTCATCTCTGACAATCAGAACAAAAGCAAGCACGTCGAACAAAGGAGAAAGTTGAAAATTGGAAAATAAAAACTAAGTTTGCCAGCCATGGACGCCCCAAAAGGAAATAGGCACCTAGCTTTTGAGGAGGTCAAATGATGGAATTAGGGTTTGTGCTCCTAGACAATGTTGCTTAGAATCTTCTCAACTCCGCAGTGAGCTCATCAACACAGTCATCTAATCAACCAATCATCTAGAATAGATGATTGAATGGAGGAGTTCCAAATGAGAAGTTGAATGCAAAATCATGAAATCATCAGAAAATATTCTAAGTATGAAAACTTGGGCGCCCCAAAAGGAGATAGGCGCCTAGGGTTTTGAAGCACCAAATTCAGCAGTTAGGGTTTGCAAATATGCTCAATCTCTTCAGAATCCTGTCAGCTTCGCAACGGATATCTCAGTAAAATCATCAAATCATTCGGCTGCCGACAAACTTAGAATGAATAGAGGCCAAAACATGAGGGCTCAAGCTTCAAGGTGGAAACAAAGTCAAAAAAATGGCTGTCTGGAAACTTGGGCGCCCCTGGAGGAGATAGGCGCCCAAGCTTTTGATCCCCTAAACTCAGCTTTCAGAAGATGTAACTCCCAAGAAACCCTTCTTAAAATCCTCCGAGCTATCTGACAAGTCCATACATCAGTCAATCAAAGCTCCGAATCATCTAGAAACAAGAATCCATTAGAAGATCAGAAAGCAAGTGTAGAAGTTGAAAATCATAAAAAAAAAACTAAGTTGTGAATTCTAGATGCCCTAGGTAGCCAGGGGCGCCCAAACTTTTGAGGGCTTGAAATCAGTTTTGAGAAGAAATCATTTCTAGAAGACCTCTCTCAGAATTCATCAAGCTATCCAGCAAATCTGACAGTTAGTCAATCGGGTCAGTATAGCTCCTGGATTCGTGAAATCATCTGAAGGTGAGAAAACAGTGTTGAAATTTGATGAACATAAAAATGGCTAACACTGGTTTTGATGGGCGCTCCGAAGAGAGAAAAGCGCCCACGATTTTGAGGGCCAAGATGAAGTTTTTATTGAAAGATGCCTCCAGACAAACTTCATTAGATTCACTTAGGCTCCACGATGAATCATTCAACCATTCAATCAGATCAACCTAGCATTTGGAAATCAAAATTAAACAGAGGTTAAAAATCAGGAAATTTGATTGAGTCTTCTAGGGAAAAGCGCCCTAGGCTAAGAAGGGCGCCCAAGGCTCAATGGCTTAGAATTTTTTTTAGCTTTCATAGTTCATTATTCAAAAGTGTCTACATTCGACGAACTTGCTCAAGATTGGCTTCAAAGGGTTTTAAAGCTGAAGAATAAAAGCAGTTTTTATCCTAAAAACCTATTTAAGAGAGCTTTTGGATTTCATTATTCACTTTTTGCAGGTTGGCATCCAGAAAGAAGATTTTCTTTTTTTCCTCAACGAAGATTTGAAGATCCAAATGTCATGCTTTTTTGGTGTTCTTCGTGTTTTCGAGATCAGTAAGCAAGAAGGAACGCTTTTTCATGCTTGTAACTTCTAAGGCGTTGCTTTTTCAAAACAACCACTCAACTTTTTCCATTTCTGATCACATGGGTCTCTCTACTTTTTCATCCTCGTGAACATTGAGAAAATTTTCCCTCTTCTAGAAACTTCTTTTTGGCTACTTTTTCTGGATGGATTTTGCTTTCTGAGTTTCTAAGCATCTTGGTTGCTCCGGAACGTGATTTTCTACAAAACCCAGGTCCCAACATTTTTTGGAGAAATTGCTTTTTCAAGACAGATCAACATTCTCTTTTCAGCAGCACTCTCCACTCAAAAATCAAGAAACAAATAAGCTTTTTGGTGGATGTGATCGAGATTTAAAGCAACAATCTTCTAGAAGCTTTCTTTCAGCTTTCTTTATATTCTCATCTCAATTCTTATCGATTCTTTGAAGAAGAAGGATCTCAAGTTGTAATAGTTGGCTCTTTCATTGTTTTTAGGTTTTCATAGGTTGTTAGATGCTTATCTTGTTTTAGTTTTAGAAATAAAGCTTGCATGTTGGCAAGTCTTAGTTGTAAAAGCAAGGAGATTTTAGGGTTCCCTACTCCTTTGCTTGTGTATAAATAAGGGCAACCTTGCCCATTTATTCTCAATGATGCTTGTGATAACAAAACGCTGAGCCTACTAGTGCCTTCTCATTGTTAGTTAGTGTTGTTTAGAACTGTGCTTGTGATAACAAATTGTTGAGCCTATTTTGCTTGCAAGTTGTCGTTTAGTTTCAGTTCACTTAGTGTTAGAGCAATCTTGCAAGTCTCTTCCAGCTGCAAGTTGTTGAGTAGTTCATGTTACTTGTGCCAATGTATCTTGGTTGATCGCAAAACTGTATGCCTATTTTGCTACAATCCTTCTGTCTCAAGAGTGTAATCTTTTGTTCTTGAGATTTGAGAAAATAAAGTCTTGTCCTTGTTTTGCTGCCTTGACATATGTAATGTCCCCTTCTCAACAGTGATCTAGCAATTGGCCATTAGCCTATTCCGGAGACCCGTAGGCTACTCGGAAGTGAAAATTATGGTTTCCTACCTTCTAGGAGGAGGTTTTAGTGTTTTATGAGGCTTGCTCTTGGAATCTTGGAGTTTGGATCGTGGATTCTTTCCGGGTTTTCAGAAAGCTTCGCAACGGTATGGCATGCATGATGATTTGAGCAGCTTTAGGAATTTACTATTTTTAGTAAATTCTATTTTTGGCAGTGTCTTGGTTGGTTTCAGCTCTGCAGGTTCTCCTCTTTTGGCAGTTCAGTTGGCAGAGTTGAGTTTGACCCTTGGATGCATTTTTTGGAGAGATAAGTTATTTTAATTAAAATAATGTTATATTTTCATATTATAACCCCTTGGCCTAGCTTCATGACTTTAAGTTGTTTTGAAAAGGGGACTTCATGGTGTTGACGTGCTTTTTATGACAGCGCCAGCACGGAATAAAGTTGCCCAACGGTCACTCTATTCCCTCTTGATCAAAGTGTCCCACATGCTAAGATTGCTTGAAAGTTCATGTGTTCGACTCCAAGGTTCCTTTTATCGCGAATAGACTCAGTTGGTTGATGTGTTTTGCTGGTTATTTCAAGGGGACTTACGTAGTTGTTCGACTCTGTGAAGCAATTAGGACATGAATGATTTGGCAATATTGTTCTGGTATCTAGACTAACTCGGGAAATGCATAATTTAAAGGGGATAGGGATAGGGATTCTACAAATCTACTTCTAAAGGGTGGAGGACGAGGATCGACTTAAACAATCTTCAAACCGAACTTTGCTTTGTCTCCTTTCGAACAACTCTGACAAAGTTGTTGCAATCTTCAAAGGATGAGAAAAGTGTTCAAACTATGACGCAACATGTTCATACCGTCAATACTACGCATACAAACATATGAACCATAATCGAAGTTAAGTGCTGATACTCCAGTTGACCACGCAAGGAAAACTTACCATCAGTAAGCCCGCTAGTGGTATGGATGAAAGAAGATATGCTCAAATCACAACGGCACACTCCACAATTAACGACTACTTGCATGAAATAGAAATCTACTTTACTCTATCTACCTTGAATTGGAAAGACGAAATGGCCTTGCTAGCTACTCATAACAAAGAAGAAATCACCAAGCAATGAAACTCTTTGTATTATGAAAAGTGTTCACAACAACCTTTTACAAAACTTTCAAAGGAAAGTTTTCTTCCCTCCTCAATCTAAAGCTAACTTCTAAGCTAAATGCTATATACTTTCTACTCTCTAGCTCTGATTCAGCTCTTGATCTAATCTCTAATTCTAATATCTTACAAATGAGGGGGGATGCCCCTTTTATAATAAGTCCAATTCAGTGGACGGTTCAGATCAAATTACAATGAAGGGCTCAGATCGAGCCACCTATGCCCTGATTAGGGTTTCTGCCCTAAAAACCGCCACAGAGAGGAGTGGGCAATGAATGCACAGAATATTCTCCACTCCCCTGCAGGAATCATAATGAGCAATTAATGCCCACTACCATCATCAAGAAGATCCTCATCAAGCAGCGCGTTCCCACTGGCCTTCTCCCGGATAGCAAACTCGATCAACCGGGCCAATACTGCTTCAACCTCCTGTGTAGAGATCGGTGGAATATGGTTGAGCTGGAACTCCAAGACTGCTACCGTCTGTCCGTATCTGGTGTAAGATTTCCTCCATGTCACCAAGGCGTCCTGGGTATGCTGAATTATACTAGAGAACGTGGAGACATTCTCAAAGTCATCCAGGACAAGTGACCTCGCAGCTGAGAAGAATGGAGGCAGTCTACTTTTCAAGCCATCAGCAGTTATCTCCTCTGGGACCAACTTTCTAGCAAATATGGCTTCTAATGTATTGAGGACTCCCCCCAAGATGTTGCCATTGCTTTCCTCACCTTAGCTGAATCTGCCCTTGCTGCGTCGTGAAATCCACGGCCTGTGACCACCGAGGAGTACCAACTGGTGAAATCATACCTATCACCTCTCTGAATTACACCTCCATCCACCAAGGTTTCTAGAGGTATATGCATCAAAGCACCCAAATGAAGTACAGTCTTCGTTTGATAGATGCGAGTATCACCCCAGGCCTGATCTACTATATCCATCAGTGCCAAAATACTTGAGGCCTGTCGATAAGCATCGGCGAGGTCCTCCATGAATTTCCCTGTCTCAGTATGAACACGGCTAACCCACTTGTCTGCCTCCGTTTCCATTTTCTTCAAATCCTCTAAGGCAACAACTGACTCCTTCGGAAGCTCTGATGGACGTTCTACTGCTGGGTTTGCTGGTTCACCTGGATGTGCTAGATTTTGTACGTATCCTATCAAAGTTTTGTGCTCCTTCTTCAATTTCTTATACTTCCCCTCCGTGCGGAGCAACTGATCCTTCAATGCCTGATAGGAGTTATCGAACTCCTCGATAACTTGGGCTCCCGTAGGACGACCCAACTCTACCGTGGTGATCACGTAATTTTCAGGCCTCTCCTCGGTTCGATCACAATCTTCCCTCGGAATAGCCACCTGAAGCGTGCGAGAGCCTGACTCGTCAGTCGAGATCTTTGAAAACTTTCGGGCCCTTTTCTTCTCTGGTGGCGCACTGATCCTCCTGAGGAACTCTTCCATCTCAATGGCTGGATCCGTATCATCCTCGGGTTCTCTCCTCATTCTGTCGAAAAGCCAATCAGGCACTGTCTGCTGTGGATTACAAATGACAAGGGGCTGTTCTTCTGTTGCCTCCATCTCGTGTACTTCCTCTCTTCTTGCACTGGTCTGCTCAGGCTCATCCTCCTCTATAAGCTGGGTATCTCCCGACCCTTGGGTCCCCTGTTCTGTGTTTTCTTCTTCTTCCAAAGCCGTGTCCAACATCTGCTGAAAATGGGTATCGGCCATTGTTTCCTCTTCCTCCTCCCGTTGGCCGCCCCTGGATAGACTGACACTAGCTGATTCCCGGGCGTTGGGCTGATCTACCTCCTCAAGTCCTCGCTCTTCCTCCAATCCTGCCCTCTGATCGGCAAACAATGAAACCACTCTCAAACTCGAAGACTAAGTTTGTGAGTGCACGGGTGATGCTTGTTCTATCCTCAACGGTATCAGTTGGGTTGGCACTTCCACTTGTGCCCTCGATGTCTGAGCAATTTGTTTCCCCCTTTTTACCGATAATGGCCTTGGGTCACCCATCAAGCTATAAGTAAGGGCGATCGACTTGCTCTTGAGTCTGCATACATGTCTATCGACCCAAGTCCTGGTAAAAGTCATCACCGGGATAGAAAGAGTGTCCAAGTCCATGATCTCTGGCTCGGACCAATCAGGTGGTGGGACAGGAGTATCCCTAACTGACCCATAGTCGGGTTGCATGACATTGACATCCTCCTCCACCTGGTCGGGAACTGGAATAATCTCACATTCTCTAATCAATTTGAGAGGAAGTCTGGAAAACATCCTTCTTCTTATCTCAGCCTCATCCACTGCATTTGCCCAAAAGTCCTCCAGATGAGCTCTGTGCCGGTATTCAATGTTCTGTACCATCCGGATGTTCCTGTAAGGATCGAAATCCTGCTTGCCTGTGTGATATGACAAATGATAAGATTGCAGCTCGTCCTCTGCCTCTCAGGCTGCCTGCAAAGAGGGACACACCTCAATGGAATTTCCCATGGTGATAGGGAAATCAAGTCCACCCTTCTTTTTCTTTTTCTGAATCTTATCATAGGCAATCAATTGCCTAGATACCTCAAGCATTACTATGTGATCAGTGGGGTATCGTGGTAACCGATAAGGATACGAGGTGAACCCCTACAGCCTAATATATGTGAATTTCGGGAATTGGATGAGCCAATACCCATATTCCTCAATTAGTGTTTGTGCTTCTTTAGATATTCTCTGCTGCGTCCTTTGCTGAAGTGTCCTCGCAATGTACATTGTGAATGCATCATTTGCCCGTTTATAGTTGGCAATGTTAGCTAAATGTAGCTGTGTGCAGGCTTCATGGATTTTGAATTGACCAGGGGCACAGCCGATTGGCTCCTTGTACGAAATCCCTCTGTACTTAGTCATTTGGCCAACATGTAAATTACATATGAGCTCATGTAGAAAGTCTTCGTCACCTTCAGGCTCCTGAATTGCTCATCGATGTGGTTGCTAATCATCCTAGCCCAATCGACACACTCCTTTCCCTCCAAGATGATCTCGATGAAGTAGAACATCCAAGGCTCGAAAATGTAAGCCTGTGCACTCCCATTCACCCGGCTCAGCATCATTATCAAATCACAGTATTCTTGTTTCACGTCCTCGGCAATTATCTGCTTTGGGAGCTTAGTGCGGGGTGGCCTCGGCTTCTGCATCCAAACTCTGTTGATGACTGCAGTGACTCTTTCGAAAGAGGAAGAGTACATCTTATCTGCCCTTTTGTTTGTCCTGTATAACATCTCCTCAGCAGTTGGAATCCCAAATGCCTCTCCGATGGCATCCGGTGTGAAGTTGGCGAGCAGTTTACCATCCGGAGAGACAATCGTCCTACGTTCTGGCTTGTAGTGATTGGCGCACTCCATAATTAGCTCCGGACACTGAATTGCTGGCGGAAAACTAGCAGCTGCGTAGATTCCACTCTTCATTATATTATGTGCCGTGACTGATGGTTGATGGCCCCCTAGCCCGAACATCCTCGATTTGAGTGCATTTAGATTAAATGAACCAAGGTTGGTGTCATTTAATCCCGCCAACTTTGAAACTATTGCTGACTTTGGGAGAAATGGCTTAGCGAGCCTTTTAATCATTGCCTGCCGGGATGAGCCAGCCTTGCCTGCTTCAGTGTTTGCAGCTCTGCCTGCGGCTCTGCTTGTTCCTGCAACATCCTTTGCTCCGGCCATCTGCAAAATAAAATAGAATAGCAATAAGCTAGGCTGCAGATTTTTAAATAAGATGAAGTAACCTCCGAGACGGCTGCGAACGTGGAGTTAGCTTTTTTGAAAATAAAAACTCTCAGCATAAATTACTAACTCCAAACCTCGTACTGTATAAAAAACTTCAAGCTTATAAAGAAGCTTTCAACGACTGCACTTCCGACTGGCGAAGAAAATTGCAGCCAACTACCAACTTTCAGCAATGTGGATACTTTCTCAGCACAAAGCGAATTAAATCCTTTGTCTTGACTTCGTCAACCTCAGCAACTTTCGACTTCTAGCAGCTTGAATAAGTAAAATCTGCAGCAAGCTTCAACTTTCGTGCAACTTCAACAAATAAATCTTCCAGCAACTCCGGAAAACAACTTCAACCTTCAACTTCGAAGTTGCAGCAACACACTTTCAGCTTTTCGAAAGAAAGAGTCTCGGCAAATGAAAATTTCTCCAGCACTTCGTACTTTCAGCAACTCAACACTCCGAAATAAAATAAACTCTCAAAGAATTTCTCTCCTCAACCACTTCGAAAATATTTCAATCTCTCAAGAACTTCTTCAGCAACTTCAACTTCGAAACAATGTGAGGAGAAATGAGAGAAGAGATTGTTTAAATAACTCTTCTCGGAGAATCCTGCTAAGTAGTGCTGGGGCTATTTTTAGCACCTTCATCAATTTTCCACTCTCTTCGTTCGGAATCTTCTAATTCAAGCGCAGTAGTGGGCTAGTCGTCAGCCGGTCATTATGGCAGTTGCCATTAATAATGATTCCTTCCTCTTCAAATTTCGAATTTTCCTCTTAGTCTGCCAGTTAACTCTTGGCGATTTAAACAACTCGCGAGAAAAAAATCACTTGACTTGATTTAAAATTCCATTTTAAAATCTCGCAGTGTTTAAATAAATTCAACTCGAAAAATTTCGTAGCAGTTGTAAATTTATTTCCAACTTTTTAAAATGTCTGTCATTTAAATCTTCGATTTCGTAAAATTTGCCTTAGACATTTTAAATTCTTTCATTAAAATGTTCAACTCCGGGTGATTACAAATTATTTGCATGCTCGAAATAATTCATCCTCTGAGATCTAACTTCCGTCAGGAAAATAATCTAGGCAAAACGAGTTTCCTCTGAAAATACTAAAATTTCCCTTAGGAAATTAATTTTCAAACTCTGTTAACTCATGGGTGCATTTTAAACGGGTTCATTTGATTTTCACTTGACCCATGGAAAATATTCATCGATATCAAATCTTCCCCTTGAAAAATATTCGTCAACCTTCAACTGCCTTTGGAAAATTTTAAAATTCATCAAATCATCCTTCCATGCCAAGGGCGTATTTTTCCCTAGTGAAATGTTATCTCACTTAGAAAATTTTTCTAACATTTTCTCTGTTGGCGTACTTGACCCTTGGTATATTTTTTATCTGATTAAAAAAATCTCCATGCCTTGTGAAAATTTAAAAAAAAAAAATCTCATCTTCCCTTAGGCGTATATTTTCTTGTGTGGAGTCCACATTTAAATTCCCACGCCTTAGTTTATTTTCCCAACCTCTCAACACTTCAAGGGCGGATTTCTTTCCTTGGCACTTTATTTTATTCAAATTTAAAAAATTTCCATGCCTTAGCATTATTTCTCCACCCTCTTGACCCCTTGGGCGCATTTAGACACATGAGCTTTTAATCTTCATCATGGGCGCATTTAGCCCCTCCAACTTTCATTTCCTTGCCTTAGAAAATTTCAAGGCTTCTAACTTGATTTTCCTTTTACCTTGGGGGCGCAAATATGTGTGCTAGCTTTTATTTTCAAACACTTAGGCGTTTTCAAGGCCTCATCACAAGGTGGGTGCAAATGAGGTGATGTGCTTTCATTCCAATGCCTTAGGTGTTTTCCTACCCTCCCAACACTTTGACTTGGGCGCATTTCCTTGCTTAACCCCTTGGGCGCATTTTGAGGTATGAGCTTCCATTTGAGGGCGCCTTTTGCTAGGTGGGCTTTCAATTCCATACTTAGCCGCTTTTACTTAACCTCTTGTTCCTTAGGCGCATATTAGGGGTCTTACTTCCATTTTTGCCTTAGAATTAAAACTCTTGCAGGGTGGGCGCATTTACTAGGCCAAGCTTTCAACTTGGGCGCATTTCTCATGTTGGACTTTCAATTATGCCTTAGGCGTTTTTAGCCTCTTGACACTTTGACTTGGGCGCATTTCCTTGCTGGAGCTGGGCGCATTTTGGGTGTCAAGGTTTTGTTTTTGCCTTAGAATATTTTTCACCTTTTCTCCTTCTTGAGGGCGCACTTCATAAGGTGAACTTCTATATTCAATGCCTTAGCCGCTTTTCTCCAGCAACATCTTCCTTGGGCGCATTTTGATGGGGTAGCTTCAAGATGAGGGCGCATTTCATGAGGTGAGCTTTTATTTCGTAACTTAGGAATTTTCCAAACTCCCTCACCTCAAGCCAAGGGCGCATTTTCATGGGTGTGCTTTCATTCTCCATGCCTTAGGCAATTTCAATGCCTTCATCACTTTCTTCAAGGTGAGGGCGCATTTAGGGGGGTTAGCTCTCAACTTAACACTTAGAAATTTTTTGATACCCCTTGAGCTTATGGGCGCATTTTGCCCCTCAAGCTTTCATTTTACCACTTAGGAAATTTTGACTTGGCCTCACAACCTTGGGCGCATTTTCACATGCCCACTTTTGTTTTTGCCTTAGAAAATTTTGATGCTATCAATCTGTGAGGTGGGCGCATTTTGAAGGGGATACTTTCATTTTCCCACACTTAGAATATTTTCCATGCCTCTGCCTGCCTTTGTTTACGCATTCTATTTTTAGCAAGTTGTGCTATTTTTAGCAAGTCCCTTGATTTTCAACCTCTAAGGCTCCGTTTTGCCTGAAAATTTCATCATATGATATTCTCTGCCTTGTGAACCTGTTTTGCCAGTCCTCTGCCCTGACTTGCTATTTATAGCCACCTGCTATTTATAGTAAGTTTTGACTTTCTGACTTCAGTAGCTCCGTTTTGCCTGAAAGTTGCAACGCTTGATCTTGATAGCTTGAGTGTTACTCTGATGCCAACCTCGGGTGCAGACCTGCTATTTATAGCCGTGCCCTGACTTACTAAAAATAGTAAGTTCTCCGATTTCGCTCAAATTTTGCCAGCAGGTACCTTGAAGTGTGCTGACATGGGTGGGGTATTTCGTTTCGGCTATTTTTGGATTTTACCCCCTATAAAAGTGGAAACCCTAATTTGACTTGCATGTATCCCGAACGGTCTCCGTTTGTCCTCGTTCCTTCTGCATGTCGTTCTGCTTGCTGAACTGGAGTGTTGGGCGGCTGCCAGAGTGTACCTGCTAAAAATAGAAACTGCCTGAAAAGTGACTCATCCACTGCCGGATGGTTTTGCATGTCATATTGCCCGTGGGATCTCAAAAAACCCAGAAAAACCCAGAAAACTGGTCTGCATGCATGCACTGGCTAAAAATAGTAAGTCCTCAAATCTCGATCTTCTCCGCTTGCAAGTCACACCGTTGCGAAGCTGTCGAAAAACCCATAAAGAAAAACCCGACATGCGTTGAAAAACACTGCATGCGAACCCTAAAAATAGCCTCCGAAGGCTGACTTCTGAAAGTGGTTGTCTTGGTTTGCATGTTACATCACTGCGAAGGTTTTGGAAAACCCAGAAGGATTCTCCAGACATGCATCTGAAAAGCTCATGTGGAAACCCTGAAAATGGCTCTCGAAGCCTGAACTGCCAAAAATAGCAAGTCGTCTGATCTGGCTCAAAATTTACGTGTAGGCAGCTTGATGTTACCCGGATGCAGTGGAACTGACAGAATTCCAAAATCTCAATAAAATAGTCCCAAATTGAATACTTACTAAAAATAGTAAGTTGCCGGAATATAGTGAAAATTTAGGGGGACTCTGCTGGAAGTCTTTTGACTGCTGCACTAAGCTTAGATTTCAATTTTATAACTCAATTTGACCTTTAATGAGCCTGAAGGATGAAAACCCTAATTACACAGACTTAACCAATACTTTAACCTGGGTCAAACGACAGGACATCCCCGGAAGGACCGGAGACCAGAGAGAGAGCGAACCAAAGCCAAAAGACCAGAATGGAGCAAAATTCAGGGGGTCCCCATCTTGATGGGGTGATGTGTGAAAAAAGGTCACAACACATGGGTGGATGCCTCATCAAGGGGTGATTTAATATTTCAAAGGTCAAAATAGCTTTTGGAGATGGGACGCCAACTTTGTGGAGAAGATATTTGGATAAAAAAAGTAAAGTCTTTGCCTTCTTGAAATGGACACCACTTTGGAGGGGAAGGAGTCAACTTCAAATTTGAAAATGCTTTGACTTCTTGGTTTGGGCGCGCTTCTAGATGCTTCTAGAGATGCTTTTCAGAGTTTATAAAAGGAGGCCACATCTCTTCATTTCATCATCTCATATCTACAGTAATGTTATGCTGTCGAAATGGTTAGTGAGTTGCTTCGAGGAATGCTTACCTCCTAGCTTTGGCTTGACTTCTTGCTTGAAAGATAGCAACTAGTTGAGATATTGCTGTTCTTAATCCTTGAAAACAGATTGAGTACATTGTAGTTGAGTTTCTTGCATTTTCGTCAGTTTTTGGAATTGCTAGTTTAGTATAGTTGATTGTCGGTTTTGCTCATATGTCTTAGGATGAATTTAATTTGGTTATGGGTATTTGATAAATGAGTTTTGCTGCCTTGGGCGCCCCTCTATGTTGAATTTCATATTTTATTATCAGGTGTGTGATTTTTGAGGAAGGAATCGCCCTTCTTGACGGTCGTACCATGCTGGGAATGCTTTGGAGTTCGTGCAAAAATAATTCATGAGTTTTGGTTGCAGTCTGTTGCTCGGGATTTGGGCGCCTATTCTCTAGAAAACTTATGGTTTTGGTTTGGGGTCTTTTGGGTGAGTTTTGGTGAGTTCTATGCATTTTAGTGGGTTGTCTAGTTGCTGGTTTTTCGCATTTCAGTTGCTGGTCTGTCTGAAATCAGATTTTAGAAGTTGTCTTTGGAGTTGGGATTTAGTGTGGTTGAGTCATTTGATGATAGGAGAGACATATTCTATAATTGCAGCATTGAGACATTGAAAATACATTGATATTGGCAGGAGCGCTATCATTTGTAAAGCTGAACAGTAGTACTGTCAACTATTTTATTATCTTGCTTATTACATTGTTTTCCCATGCTGGTGGAAGAGATTGGTCATGCTCAGTCTATATTGTATTGCATTTACATATTGCTGATCGGCTGATCCATCAACATACTCCCGCTGAATAAGTGGTCGAGTTGCATATTTACTTTCAGCATTATAATTTCTATTTCCAATCCTCCCGCTGAATAAGTGGTTGAGTTGATTGTTACTTTCAGCAATGTAATTTCTATCTCCAGTCCTCCTGCTGAATAAGTGGTTGAGTTGATTGTTATTTCCTCTCATTATACTTTCTAGCAGTTTCAAATTTATGCTAACGATTCCCTTTCGAGTATGCTCTCACCTTGCCCATACTGGGATCTGGGTTGACCAGAAAGAGAAAGGGTTCCCTTCAGTTGGTTTATGATTTCACTAGCATTAATGGGTTAAATTAATGTGTTAAAATTAAAAAAAAAATTTGGTTAGCACATTTCAATATAATGTCTTAGATTTCCGTTTTATGTGTTACACTTATATGATCTCTATTTTAGCTTGCGTTGAAATTTCAATAGATGTGTGTTGGGATAAAGTTTGTTTAAGTACTTGTGTCAAATAATCATTCCCCGTTCATTTCTAACTCTCATGCTCTGCATTTACTTGGGTAGTTAGAAACGTCATTAGCGTAGGCTTAGTTGTAGTTGAACTTGCAAAAGAGAAAATCTCAGCTACGACGCTTGAGTTTTATAACCTTGTGCTCTTAGCTGAACAAAAAGATAGGCAAATTAGTTTTAATTTATATTCTTAAGCAACATTAACAAAGAGGGAGCTTCCCCTCCTAATTCAAAGAGCATTTTATCTGTGCATAGCTGTCTGTTTCTAATTGACATACTAGAGGTGTGAATTGAAACGCCAACAATTACCATAATTTAATCACTATGTTTTATCCAACACAAAGTCTTCACTTTTTTAACCAAATCTTCATTCTTTAGAGAACTAATAGTGAAGGTGAAGAATCTAACTAGTCTAAATGACAAGGGCTACACAATTATTATATTTCTTTTTTAGTGTTTAGGGTGTGGGTGGGGCGTATTAGACTTTTAGGGTGAGGGTTAGTGGCCTAAATTTTAAAATGCTTGATTTTCTAATTTTTTTTTTTAGTTGTTTAATGTAGCGGATGACTTACCATTTTTGGTGTGTTTGAGATATATTGATAGGTCCCTTGAGGTCTTAGGGACATCCTGACATTTCCCTAAAGTCTCCAAATCATAGGAACACCCCAAATACATTTCCTCTTTGAGGGAGAGATTTACGAATATCCCTTGTCTAATGACAATGGTGGCGGCATGTTTGGGGGACATTTGTAATGTCCCCAATTTAGCCCTACGCTCTTCTTGTGGTTTTAGCCTATTTCTGGAAACTCGTAGGCTAAGCAGATTGGAAAATTAGAGTTTTTTATTTTATAGGAGGTTTCAGATGCATTTTTGAAGGCTTGCATGTAGGAGTTTGGAAGTGTGTTTCTAAGAGTTTTTTGGGTTTTCAGAGAGCTTCAGAATGGTGTAACATGCATCTCCATCTGATAACCTTTCCAGGCACTTACTATTTATAGTAAGTCATGTTGGCTTCCCGGTTTGTGCTTAGAAGGCATTTGGAAACACTTACTATTTATAGTAAGTCTTGTTTACTTCTCAGTTGGTGTTCAATTGATGTTTTGCAAACTTACTATTTATAGCAGTTGCTATTTTTGGTAAATCAATTTATAGCAGTATCATTCTAGCAACAGTTCAGCCTTTTGCAGTTCAGTGTGGCTGTTCAGTTTGGCCTCCTATCGAGTTTGCAGCGAACTTACTATTTTTGGCATTGGCTATTTTTAGTAAGTCTATTTTGGCAGTGTCTTCATCAGTAGTATGGTGCAGTTCATTATCCAGATTTTGGTAATGTCTCAGTTTCCAGTTTGGTGATAATTGTCTCCTTGGACTAAGTTTTATACTTAGTTAAAATTGTGTTTTGAAGTTGTACCCCACGCCTAGCTTAATGACTTTAAGTTGTTTTTAAGTTGGGGCCATAAAGTGATACATTTAATATTTCATTAGATGTTTATTCCTCATTTGAAGTGGGACAACTTGAAGGGGATTAATGAGGAGTTCATTGTTATATTTTAAATGGTGCCTTTTTGAAAATAGGCGTCCCTTTTGGGAAGAGGAAGAGTTTTCTTGCGGGAGTTACAAATGATTCATCTCCTCTTGGTTAAGCTTATATATTGGTGCCTTGCTCTTTGTATCTCATCTTGGAAATTTGGAAAGTAGTGTTATGTTGCTGGTTTGAAACTAGAACCCGTCTAAGGGGAAGCTTAGCGAATTCAGTCCATCCTTCAAACCTAAAACTATGGCTTCCTAGGTGGGTCTTTGAGATTGTACTTCACACAGGAGTGCAGATGGAGCGTTATTGTTGATGTTACTTGACAGGTTGCTGCTGTATAACCTATTATTGAGTTGCTAGTTTGTTCATGGCTGAAGCGAATTTTCGTTCGTAGCTTCACCATCAAATTTTCTATTGTTCTGGGTACTGGCCCATGCTGTTCCACTGTGGAGGGCGCCCCTTTCTGCAAGTTTGCAGATTTTATCTTGGAGTTTCTAATTTTTGGGAGAAGGTCGACCCTTCTTGAAGGCCGTACCTTTCTTCTTGCTGCCTTGGGATTTGTGTCGACTGTTTCTATCTGTTTTTGGCTCGATTTTCCATTGGAGTTTGGACGCCTAGCTTCCAGTTGTTGATCGATTGTGGTAGGGAAGCTTTTGGAGCTGTTTCGGAGAAGTTCCGTCCAAATTGGTGAACTCTATCTTTGCTGATATGATTTTCTGTATTTCCTGTTTCTGATCAAATTAGTTTGAAATTGTTATAATGCTGTTCTAAGTTCTTTCTATATCAATTTGGCATTGTAAATGTTAGAGGAAGTGCTACTCTAACCATTGGACATTTTGGGAATTCTTGGTTGTCATATTGTAGCTGTTTATTAATCGTTTGTAAGCTGTTTAGTAGTACTAATAGCAATTTGTTTGTTGCTGCAATCTATTTGTTTGTAATTCCCCCCACGTATAAAGTGGTTGTGTGGATTGTATACCCCCCACAGTTTAAGTGGAAGTGAGGTTAATTGGCTGGCTTGCTGCCTATAAATGTTTGTAATAATCACACCCACGAAATAAGTGGAGTATTCCCACCGCTTGTGGATGCCTGCATTTGCAGAAGAAGTTTACTTTCAGTTAATCTAGCACTCCACCATATGTTAGCACCTCGCCTTGCAAAAAGATCTTGCGTGCACATTCTTGGTGTCGAGTTTAGCTCTTCATTTCCAATTGTAATTCAAGTTATTAGATCCTAGGGATCCTCTGACCATATGCCCGCCCCTCCTCCTTAATGGGTTTAGGGCGCATTCTTGGTTAGAGTTATTTCAATTGTGTTGGTTTTAGAGCTAATTCTTAACGGGTGCATGATTTGCATTGTTGTGACTGAGAATTAAAGGCAAAAAATTAAGGGGTATATTTCAACATTTCCTCAGAGTCCTTACATCTTGGGGATGTTCCTTTTCCAAAAATGACAAGGATTTGAATGGGGGGGTGCATCCCTATATTGCATTATTCCTCAACATTTGGATCCATTGTCAGAAAGCCAAGTTATTTCCTTTGCTGAGGTGTCAAACGTGGAGAATGCTTGGAAAATACGAACCATAATAGTTCTGATTTTCATGACAGCAATGAGGTTCCTTTGCATTAGCATGAGACATCAACTACTTCACATGAGGGTGATGGTTCCATGGAGTTGTCAAAGGAAAATACTCAAGGTTTGGGTATTATTTATGCATTGTGTGAGGATGATTCATGCCACCACAAGTCTGATCTTTCAAATCAGACCATAGAAAACAAATCAGAAAATTCTTTAATTGGCAAAGAGTCCCAGGATTGCTCTTTGGATGGATATAAAGTTACTATGGAAGAAGTGTGCAAAGATATTGTCAAATCAACAATTTCTATAATGTCTTTTGAGCCATCCTATGAGGTACATAGCAGCAGTACCTTTGATGATATTGTGTGCGAAGTTGATAGCACACATGATGCTGCTTATCATTTAGTGGGCGATGATGATTCCGCCTCATATCATAGTGCAAATTATAAATCAAAAAACTTGTATGGGAGTGATAAGTTCCAGGGTCCTCATCATTTGGTAGGGCAACTAAAGGTTAATGACAGCATGATTGCCACAACCATAGAGCATTTTGATGTTGCTCGTCAGTTGTTGGCTACTTATGGTTGGAGTACTCTCGTGACAGATGAGCACTGTGATAGTGGTCTTTCCCTTGCAGAGTTTCATGCGCTTCGAGAAGCAATTGGAATAATGAAACAAGATTACCTCCAGTTACTTGCTGACAAAGATTATCTTCTCGAGTGGGATTGCATCTGTTATAATGCATTGAAGGGAAAGGAAGAGGAGGTTGATGAGCTCACTTATGAGCTTGACATGACTATCAACTCTTTGAAGAGCACTCAATTGGCCCTTCAAGAGTCACAGTCATAGATAGAGGAGCTTACTGTGGAGTTGAGTTTGGCAGAGTCTTCACCATCTTCAAATATAGTTTAGGTTTCCATGGCAACAATTGGTGAGGATTAAGCATGCACTGGTTGTGGTAATGGGAGTGTGAAGGATGTGGCCACATCCATTACAGTTGCAGGTGTAGATGACTGCATTGGTTGAGAGTAACAAAGAACCACTCATTGCACTGGGTTCTCCTGAGGATAGTCCCATGACATGTGATGCAGGGCAGATTATTGACAGCTCTTGTGATGTAGTAGTGGATTCTCCAGAGAGTTGTGTGACAGAACACGACGCTACTCCATCTTCTTCACATGAGTTATGTAGAGTATCATCTAGATGGGAGATTGGTTCTCATGTTGATTTATTTCCCTCTCTTGGAAGCAAATCGGTCATTCCATTACACTTAGCTGATTTTGTTCGACAGCTTGTTGAGCGACAGAGTTGGAGGGATCAACTAAAGGTTATAGGAGAGAAGGTTGATTCAACCTTATCACGTTTTGACTACACTCATCAGTATGTGGAGTATCCTTGGGTGCACAAAATTTCAGGAGAGACAACATGGGGTCTCGATAGGTACTCCTGTTTGCAGCTTGCAATTTATCTGGAGTGCTTTGGAGGAAATAAAATCAGAATACCTGCATTTGCTTCATGATAGGGATTTTGTTAGTGGGTTCGCAGAGAGGGTTGCCAGAGCATCTACCCAATTAGCTATATAGGATTAGAGACATGAGCCATCTTTTGATTCTAGCATCGAGAGTGATGAGACTGATGAGGAGGTTGTTCCCTAGGACTATGATGGTCAGCCATTGACAGAGGTTGGAGCTTTTTATCTTGACTGCATAGTGAGGAGTGCTCATCACTTCTCCTTTAGTCAACATACAGAGGATTTGATGATGCGTTAATGTGGATTGGCTCAGGGTTTATACCATCCATTGTGGGATGGAGAGTTGCCATCTTCAAAAGATGGAATTAGTGGCTGCATGTACCTGGCTCAGTTGTTTGCATGGGATTACTTGTAGGATCAGAGTTTGGATTACTTTCATGCTGAGGTGTACTAGGCAGAGTTTGCAACTTCTTTGTCTCAAAAATATCCATTAGAAACATGTCTTCAGAGAGGTTGCAGTGGTAGTAGCCATGATGGCATCTGTAGTCCTTACAACGGTGGTGACAGGGGCGACACTGTATTTTGGATGGAATATGATGGGTTACTTCATCAATCTCAGCGTGGTGAGGTGATAGTGCAGCAGAAGTCAGTGGATGATACGCATAGCAGACTTCCATTCAGGTTATGGGATCCAGGGATTGATTTGGCTGGAGGATTGCTTCTTTCTTCTGTCAGGGTTGATCTTGTCACAGGGTATAGTGGTATCATGTTGATGCCATAGGATTTGGATGGGGCATTCTACAGGATGATCTGGGATCCTAGCATTTAGCTGAGAATTGATCGCAGAGTTTGAGATCCTTTTGGTGCATCAAGATTCTAGACAGGGCTTACTAGTGATTTACGCAATATGTACAATGTGTAGAGAGCCTACAATTTCATGTTTGATTTACTTGTACATGAGCTGATATTGATGTGCAAATCTGGTGCACATGAGTTGGATAGTTGGTATGTTACTTATCCTTGCACAGTTGTGTTTATGCTGGTGCTACGAGAGTTGGTTAGAGATGTGTGGGAGATTTCACCGTTCTTCCTTTGGACGTCTAGTGGAGTGGAGTTTCTTTGTAGTGGAGATTGCTTGGGGACAAGCAATTTCAGGGAGGGCAGACTGTAATGTCCCCATTTTCGTGAGCATCAAAGTTTGAAGGATTAGCCTATCAGTTGACCCTCGTAGGCTAGTGTTCAGTGATTAGAGGGTCCAATGGGGCGTTAATGAGCTCTTCAGGTGGCAGTTGTCAGTGTTTATCTCTCCAGATCCTTCATATGTTCTGAGGTATTGATATTCAGGGGTTTCTGACATTATTTGCATATACTTACTATTTATAGTAAGTCAGTTTGACATTAGAGACCCACCTTACTATTTTTAGTAAGGCATTTGGATGTGTAGTGGATGCAATGCTCGATCTCCTGGTTCTAACGAAATGGAAAAATAATAAGTATTTTCGGAGTTATGTCATTTTAATTATTAATAAAGTAATACTTTATTAATAATTCATTATAAGAGCATATTATAAAGTTATATATTAACTTTATGTTAATGGGGCGACTTTATGACTTAAAGTCAATTAATAAAAGTATTTTTAAGTGGGCACCTAATTAATGCTTTATTATAAAGCAACATCAAAAAGCATCTAATATCATTTAAATGATTACAAAAGTCTCTAAAGGGATTGACCCAACTTGGAGAGAGTAGATAAGTCACCAAAAGCAAATGGAAAGAATCATTGGATCATTTTACATATTGGATTTTGTGCTTTTTGGAGAGCTTGGCTCTTGAAGGTGGAAACTTAGGGTTTTCAGCAATCTTGGCATTGGAGAACGTAGCATTCTTCATTGTTCTTGCTACTTGAGGGTGTGAAGGATCACCTTAAGGCTGCTTCCTTTGGTGGCTTCATATCAGAGGCTGCATTTGAGCTTAATTGAAGAGATTATCACAAGGATTTACAAGGGTTTCATAGTTCAGTCATTTGTAAATCAAAAGTTAAAGGAGTCTAATTATTGAAGAACATTTATAGCTGGCTGTGTATCATCTCTCTTGGAACTTGGGTTTTTATAAAACATTTTGGAGAGGTATCTCAGCTAAGATTATTCAAGGGTTTGAGGAAGAGTTAATGAGGATCATCTTGATTGCTATGTGCACATTCCACAACCAACACATGGGATCACTGGAGCAGATTATAATCCCAACAGGCCGTACATGTTCTTCAGACAGGGACGTGTGAATCTCAGGTTAAAACGCCCATCATTTGGCATTGATCTCTCTTCATGAAAGGGCGGCTAACCTTTGGATGCAACTTGGTAGTAGCTAGAAGTTGGAATCTTCACTATATTCTGCTAGACTTTAGAATCATCTGTAGCTTGCTGCTGTTAACAGTAATTCCCAGAATTCATTGTTAATGAAATTCAATCCTGCACATAATGAAGGAGAAGTCTGGGTAAGTTGTATTTGAGCAAGAAGAATAATAATCTGATTTTTGATATACTGTATTTGCAAATTCATATATTCAGATTTGAGATTGTAGATTCATTGTTGAGCACTCTTACTTTGAAATTGGTATATGTATTTGCATTTCATTCTTTCCTGGCAAAGTCTTTGAAATTATCGAAACAAAACAAACAAGCATAGATTTTGTCAATCAAACTAAGACCCACAGGCAAAAAATTTATTCTTGCAAGTTTCCACCTGGGGTGGGACATCTCACATACAAAGCTCGGAAAGGAGACATCCCAATAGACATGTGTAAGTGGCATTATAGCAATACTCTCCCAAGTGCAACCACATAATCCATGCGCTTTGCTGCCCCAAAATATAGTTGCGCAAGTACCCCTCAACCCACTTATTCACAATCTTTGTCTGACCGTCTATCTGAGGGTGATAACTCGTGCTTGGAGTCAACTCAGTACCTGCCAACCTGAAAAGCTCTTGCCAAAATGCACTCAAGAATGTGCTATCTCTGTCATTGACTATGTACCTAGGTAGCCCATGCAACTTGAAGATCTCTCTAAAGAATAACTCAGCTACCTGTGGTGCCCTGTACTTTGTAGGAATAACAAAGAAGTGAGCATACTTCATCAACCGATCCACCACCATATAGATACAATTTCTCCCATGCACCTTGGGTAGACCTGTGATGAAATCCATGTAAATGATCTCCCACTTCCGCTTTGGAATGGGCAATGGCTGCAATAATCCTGCTAGATGCGAATGCTCTGACTTGTTCCGCTGACAAGTTACACACTCCTTAACATGTCTCAAAACATCATCCTTGAGGCCCTTCCAAGAGAACCTCTCTCTGACCTGTCTGTATGTCTTAAAGTAGCCCTGGTGGCCTGCTAGAGGAGTGTCATCTGACGCTTGCAGTATCTTCTCCTTCAACTTAGACTCAGGCACCAAGTAAATCTTGTCCTTGTTGAAGATCACATCATCCACAACTTGATACCTATCATCCTGTATCCGCCCATCCATCGCCTCACATGCAAATTTGTTCTTGGAGTACTCAAGTAGCAAAAGAGACTTCCAATCAACTGAAATCTTTGAAAGTGAACAAGCGGCAGGCTTCTTGGAAAGGGCACCAACAACAACATTCTTCTTCCATTTCACATACTCTATATCAAAATCATAGGCTTGTATCTTACTGACCAATTTCTGCTGCCTCCTGTTGAAGTCTTTTTGCTCCAAGAAATACCTGAGACTATTGTGGTCGGTCCTCACCACAAACTTTCCTCCAACCAAGTACTGTCTGAACTTCTCCAAAGCATGCATTATGGCAAACATCTCCTTATCATATATGGAGTGAAGTTTCTCAGGTCCCCTCAACTTGCAGATCTCAAAAACAATGGGGTGTCAATTTTGCATCAGGACCACTCCTATACCTTCACTCGAAGCATCACATTCAAGTACAAATGGTTGGGTGAAGTTTGGAAGTGCTAACACTAGGCAATTACTCATCACCTCCTTGAGCTTATCAAAAGCTCGTTGTGCCTCATCGGACCAACTGAATGCACCCTTTTTTGTGAGATCTGTCAAAGGTGCTCCCAACTGTGAAAACCCTCTCACAAAGCGCTTGTAGTAGCCGCACAACCCAAAGAATCCTCGCAGCTTAGTAAGTGTCATGGGTGCTGGTCAATCAGGTATTGCCTGTATCTTTTCCCGGTGAACTTGTACTCCCTGTGCACTAATCACATGCCCCAGGTATAAGATCTCTCTAAGGCCAAACTCACATTTTGAGGCCTTAGCATATAGTGACTGCACCTCCATGATAGACAAGACCTCATCAAGCTACCTCAAATGATCCTCCCAAGTCTTGCTATATATGAGCAAGTCATCAAAGAATACCAGAAGGAATTTACGCAACTACTTATTGAAGATGCGATTCATGCAAGACTAGAATGTAGCAGATGCGTTGGTCAATCCAAATGGCATGACCAAGAACTCATAATGTTCGTAATGGCATCAATATGTTGTTTTATGTATGTCCTGCTCTCTGACTCTGATCTGATGGTACCCTGAACAGAGATCAATCTTAGAAAAGTATACTGCCCCATGAAGCTCATCCAACAACTCATCAATCCTGGGTATGGGGTACTTGTTCTTAATGGTTTTCTTATTGAGAGCTTGGTAGTCGATGCACATCTGCATGGTTCCATCCTTCTTCTTCACTAGGACCACAGAAGAAGCAAATGGACTAGAGCTCGGTTGAATGTGTCCCATCTCAAGCAATTCCTTGATTGCTTTCTCGATCTCATCCTTGAATTTCTTAGGATGACGATAGGAGGTGGTGATGACTAGTTTGGCCCCCTCCTCCAACTCAATGGTATGCTCAAAACCCCTATCTCTCCAAAAACCTTATCATGCTTACCTAGGAGCTCTTGAATGTCAATGTGATATGGCTGTCCTGAATTTGGAGTTTCCTTAGTTGTGATCAAACACTCTGCTGCCCAAGCTATGTCACCATGACGAAAGATGCTCTCCATGCGTTTGGCTGACTCCACCTTTGGTGCTCTAGTAGCCATGCCTCTAAACACTGCTCTCTTCCCATCTGCTGCCTTGAACTTGAGCTCCATGGTCTGAAAGTTCTGTGAATACTTCCCTAATGAATGTAGCCACTGAATCCCAAGAATAGCATTAATGTCACCCAAGTCCACTACATAGAAGTCATCTATGACTGAGTAATTTCCCAAGGTGATAGGCAACTATGGGACCCTCCGTGTGCATGTCAAATTATAACCATCTGCCACCATCACATTAAATCCCTCAAAGTCCTTTACTAGTAGCCCCTGCTTTGCCACTAGGGCTGCATCAATGAAGTTGTGGGTGGGCCCCACTATCAATCAACACCACAATGCGCTGACCTTGCAAAACTCCTTCGACCCTAAAGGAGTTGAATTTAGGTGTGCCAAATAGAGTAGCAATGGTGCTACTCTTGCCCTTCTCTTGGGGTTGCTCCTCATCTGAGCTGCTATTATCACCCTCTTGTGATTGCTCATCATCATTGCTCTCACTCTCCGAAACAACCTCAATATAGTACACCTTGCCCTTACCCATGCAACGATGACCAGGCTCCCAATGTTCCTTGCAATGGTAACATTTCTCCTTTCTCCTGCATTCTTTGCAGTACTCTTCATCCTGATCATTCTTCTTGTTTCCCTTCTTCTGGATAGGCTTCTTGTAATGTCCCCATTTTTAGCACTACACTTTCCAGTGATTGATAGCCTATCCTCGGATGCACGTAGGCTAGTCAGAGGCAGAAATAGGGTTTTCAACTGCTTGAAGGTTTCTTTTGAGGATTCAGGGGTTTGCATGTTGGAGTTTTGTAGATTGGTTTCTGGATTCCTTTTGGGTTTTCAGAGAGCTTCAAAATGGTATGACATGCATTTGAAATTAGGGTTTCCTATTTTCTAGGAGGATGCTTTGGCAGTTTTGGAGGCTTGCATGTTGGAGTTTGACAATTTGGATTCTGGATTCCTTTTGGGTTTTTAGAGAGCTTCGCAATGGTGTGACATGCAACTGAAACTAAGGACTTTTCCGAACTTACTATTTTTAGTAAGTTACGACGACTGCCTGGTTTGTGCTCTAAATGAGTTTGGAACAACTTACTATTTTTAGCAATATGCTATTTTTAGTAAGTATTATTTTTGGCATTGCTTTTTTTAGTAGGAGTTCAATAGTTCAGTGCAGTGGCTATTTCTAGCAGGTCGGTTTATTCAGTTTGGTCTCTAGCATTCAAGGTGATTATTTTGGCAAGTTTGATATTTGGTGAAAATAACATTTTAAGTGAAATAATTTTGCTAAGGCTTGGGGATGACTTTGGAGGATTATTTAAGTCATATTAAATATATTTTCACCTTAGCCTTGGACGCCTAAATGGAGAGATAAGTTGGGTTTATTAAAAAACATTTTTTATAAAGGTTTCTCACTTAGTAATTTGGACGCAATATTTGGAGAAATATTTGCATATTCTAAAATATTTTACTTAAGTGACTTGGGACGCTTAAAGTTATGTTTTATTTGAATTTTTTATAAAGTAATTCTCCTTCATGTGGGACGCCAAAATCAAGGAAATAAATGAAATTAAAAAATAAAATGCAAATCCAAGTGGGCGCCCTAAAGAGAGGGAAATGGAAATTTTAATTTGGAGACTGAAGGCTATAAATAAGAGTGCTGGGCTCTTTGTTTATCATCCATGAAGGAATTATAATGAAATGCTGTCGAAATGGTGATTGCTTTGCTTTGAGGAATGCATACTTCCTAGCTTGGACTTGGTTTCTTGCTTGAAAGATAGCAACTAGCTAAGTTAGAGGTTGTTCTTTACACTGAAGAGCAGATTGAACTTATTGTAATGGAGTTTTATGATATTTTCTAATGTCTTTTGGTGTGTTTGTCAGTTTTTCATGTTGCTGATTTTGGTGTGGTTGAAGTAGGTTTTCATTCACAGCTCTTTAGGCGAATTTTGTTGGCTTTTGGGTATTGGCTCATTCTTTTCCTTGGCTCTGGGCACCCCTTTGTGCAAGTTGTGGGAATTTATTGTTGAGTTCTTGATTTTATCTTGCAGGTCTACCTCTCTCCAGGCCGTACTTTGCTTGGGAAATCTTGGAAAACTTTAGAAAAATAAATATCATCAGTTTGCAGCTGTTTCTCAATTCTATCTTGGTCGCCATCTCTCGAAGGGTCATATGCACTTTGTCTCATGTTATTTGGAGTACCTTTGAATGAGTTGTGAGCATTTTAGTGAGTTTATTAGTTGCTGGTCTGTAGTTTTCAGTTTGCTGGTTTGATATTTCAGTTTGTAGAAGCTGGAGTTTTTGGGGTGTGTTTTCATATCTAGTGAGTCTTTGAAGTTGGATATCAAATAATAACTTTGTAGCCTCTTGGAGAACTTAACTCTTGGTTTTTTGTAGGAATTACTCTTATTGTAAAGCTGTTACAGTAGTATCGTTCAACTAATATTTACATTTTTGCAAATTCATATTGTATTCTCACTTTTAGTGGAAGAAGGCTGGCCTCGCTGCCTTATTTACTTTCTTGCAACATATCAATCCCATGATTGTGGAGGAGACAGGCCTCGTTGTCTTACATTTGTACTGCATTATTCATATTGTTGATCGGCTACGCCGTCAAACTGCTCCTGTTGAATAAGTGGTCGAGTTGCATCTTTAGATTTCATCATTGTACTACTTTCAGTTTGGAATACTAATGATCCTTGGCGCGATATGTTAGCACCTCACCCACCTCGGATCTTGAGTGCACATTCTTGGTGTAGGGTTACTTTCCAGTACTGTTTTATGATTTCAGCTAACGCTGACAGGTGCGATTGTTGACGTGTTGATTGTGAAAAAGTTGAAAAAATTACAAGGGGGTCATCTCACTTCTTGCCCTTGTTCTTTTGAGAAATGAAGGGTTTAGAAGGAGGTTTATTGCTAGGAGTGGAGTGCTCTATATCTCTAGCTCGAGTGATCGCATCCTGTAGAGTGTTGGACTTGTAAGCCTTAATCCAACCACAAAGTGGTTCAGATAGACCCTCAACGAAAAGCATGACCAACCTATTCTCCGATATATTTGTCACCATGACTGCCAATTGTTGAAATTTTTAGATGCATGCATCCATTGAGTCATTTTGCTTAAGTTGTGCTAGCTCCCGAAAATGAAGCTCATGATCCTTTTGATCAAATCTATCCATTAGTTTTTGTGTGAACTCCAAATAGGATGTGATGTTGGCATGTCCCAATGTGACAAGCCCATGATACCACCACTCATGTGCTTCACCTTCGAAATGTAGCGTAGCGTATTTGATGGCTTCGGTCTCCAACATAGGGTTAAGCTGGAAATAAGTATCCAACTTTTGTACCCATGCTCTGGCTGTGCCTTTACTAGACCCATCAAAGGAAGGGATCGAAAGTTTCCCAACCTTACATTGTAGATCCTGGTTCTGCTGTCCTCTATTGTTGTTTCCAGGTCTATTCCTGAGCTTGATAGAACAAAAATCTGCCAATGACATGGCAGCATGAAATTCATCTCCCAAAGATCGATACTCTCAAATAATCTGAAAAACCTTCACCTTGAGCTTTCTGCTCCTGACTTGCAGCAGCTTGTTCTCCCAAGAATTGAGGCATGTGAGGCCTCAGAGTCACCCTACTAGTTGTCCTAGCATTATTCTGAGCTGTGTTACTTGATTTTGCATTGTTATCATGACCCCCGTTACGCCCATTCTGTCCAACATTGCCATTGTTTTCATTGTTGTTTCTATTACCCAAAAGCTGGGTTAGAGTTTGTATCAAATCTTGCTGACCTCTAACCATGTCTTCATGCATCTGTTGTTGGCCTCTAGCTAGATCCCTAAGCATATGATGAGTGCTACTCTTCTCCATGATCTCAAATGGACTCAAACCTTTTTTCAATTTTCTATAATGGTGGTCAAGTGGATTGTAATCTGGAACCTCCTGGTTCATAACCCAACCGATTCACAGGCTGGCAAGAATGCTAGCTCTGATACCATTATAAAGTGCCTTGCCGAATGTGACCCAAATTTTGTGTTTTGTTGCCTTAGGAATTTTGACAAACACTTGTCTTGCAAACTGATAACTGCTGGTAATTGTTTTCTGTTTGATTTGTTCTTGTTTTGAATGACACAATGATGTTTGAAACACTTAATTATCAATGCTAAATGTCTACAAATGCAATAGAGATGAAATGCAATTATTTTTGTGCTTTTTCAAATGCAAATAAATGACTGAGTTTCATGCGAATGTGCAGCTACAACAAACTATCATTTTGTCAAACATTTTGTATGCAATGCCAAACTCCATGATATTGCAAATTATGATCACCAATCTGATTACAAACTTTTGGCAAATGTAACTATGACTGAATTACAATGATAGAGACTCACTACCCAAAATTACAATGCCAATCTTGCTGGTATGATAATGAGCTAACATGAGACCAAGGTAATTACAATGCTGTTGTAAGACAGCGTTACAACTTAATGCAAATGAATTCTACAATGCAAATAGAGGAACCTGGTTTTGACGCCACAGTGAGATAGATGCAGCCACTCTAAACTTGATCGATTCCTTATGAAATAAACATGTTTTGCCCTCCAAAAGCAGCGCCTGCCATCCTTAATGTACTACGACCTCTTCCCAAGCTTGGACGAATTTTTATTTGCCTATCAACACAAAATCGAACCTGTTCTTGGTGCGCCCAGGTTGTTGATAAAATTATTCCAAAATCATCCTTATGATGCTGCACCTAAATGCCAATGAAGCCATGATTTTTCATGACAGCTGATAACAAAATTGAATTATCTTGAAGACTGGAATGAGACCCCTAAACTACAAAAACGATTTATTCAAGGCTGCACAATATCGAACTCCAAACTAAAAGTGACTTCACCAAAAATCTGAAAATGCTTCTCACTAAATCGACTTCTCCTTTCATTCAAAATTTGGCCATAGGCCATTAAATTTTGCCCAACTTGGAAGACTGAAGTATCTCCCACACAAATCCAGCTAGGGTTGATGTTGCACAACCGAACCTGGTACTCTAGAGTATTCAAACCCTCAAGCAATGCAAGCAATCAAGCTTATATCTCATAGGCATGAAAAAAGATGAAATCAAGATATGTCAAATGGCTTGCATTCAGCTCCTTATGAAGAGTTATCATCCATCACCAAGAAGCTTCTAGAAAATAATATTATTTTGTTCATTAAGTGACTTTTTAATATAACATTTTATTTTTAGTCATTTTATTAAATTAATTAAATATAAAGCTATCTTTATGATATTATTTTATCGAGATAACTTTATAAATAATTAATTTTATATTTATTCCCTTATTTCTCTTTTTAGCCTTTCGGGAATAATTAAAGGCTAAAAACGCTATCCAGGTGGCTATTGAGAAGAGGACATTACAGATTGGAGCAACAACAGTTATATTTATCAATGAAACGATTAATATGAAAAGGTAGTAATTAAGGGAGCATCGATCGGTATAAGGCATCAGTTCATTATTCAAAAGAAGCGCTGGCTATAAAAGGGTGTGGGTTAGTTAATAAAATAATTAATGAAAAGTTATGACCCTTTCAAAGGATAGCAACCATGAAAGGGTGTGTCTTATGATTGGTTGTGACTCTCTAGAAGATATAAAAAAGGAATATAAAGATACGTGGGGATTCATGAAGAGGATATGAGCAGGATGGAATCAGATTGAGGAATGAATTTGCAGATGTAGTTCATTATATTGAAAATTAGTTAGAAATCTGGAAATGCAGCCGATGGGAATCAAGGAAGGAAATCTATAAGTTTATATGGAAGAAGATCAGGGAATAAAATAAAATCTGCATATCAGAACAGCAGCAGATATATAACATATGTGAGTCATATAAATGTATATAAATGAATACTAATAGCTAATAAGTGAAGAATATATATATATATACACACCAATATAAATAAAGAATAGTTATATAAATATACACACACACACACCAATATAAATAAAGAATATATATATATATATATATATATAACACCAATCAATATAAATGAGGAATAACTATATAGAATATATATAGGTATATAATTGCCAATTGCACCATCTTGGAATTTATTTATTTTCAAACTAATATTTGCAAACTATAGCAAACCGATCAAAATAAGTCATTTGAAATAGTAATTATTATATCTGCATACTAAGGTTATAGCAGTAATATAAGTTCATAGATATTGTGGTATGCAATTTGATGTTTATGTTTAAATACATTAATTCTATGCATTTGATGTAGAGCCTATAAAAAAATACAATTTAGTTATTAGTCCAACCATAAGTTATTTATGCCTCTATAATCGATCATAGGAAGAAGAGATGGAAGTACAAGGGGGATAGCAGGTACGAGGTTTCATGCTAAGTAGACCACCCATAATAGATGACTGAAGTGTCTGCCATTTGTGGGCCAAGGTGGTTGCCTATTTGCCCTTGGGCTTAGAAAGAAGAAATGCTCCGGGCATCCAATTGCGGCTTCATCTTTGATCTTCCGAATGGTTGATTATGGAAGTGGATAATAACCTTAATTTCGTGTTGATGGTAAGAGGGATGGATAAGGCAACAAGGGTAGGGAATGCAATATCGTAGATACAAGTTGTCCGCCAAGTACGCCACCCCATGTTGGATGACTGTGGGTCTGCTACTTGAGGGCCAAGAGGAATGGTATATCCGTTGTTGGGCTTGGTATGGATAGCTTCAGGTGGATTTATCATGCTCCTCATCCAAGTCCCATTATGATCCAACTTCCCATGTGCAATGGATATTGTGTGGTTTATATTATTTGAAATAGTTGTGTTTATATGGGTTAAATAGATAAGACATGTATTATATATGTTTGATCATATGAATTATATTCCAATATTAGCTAACATGATTGCAGAATTTAAACCAAGATTTATCTTGCTTAAGGCATATGATTGGTTAGCTATAACCCTAACTACACTAAATTTTTGATTCTAGGGCAAGATTTAAGGCAATCCCAAAAGGGGACATTATGGTAGCTCATCTATCTGAGAGATGGGGTATTTGTTCTTGATAGTTTTCTTGTTTAGTGCCCTGTAATCTATACACGTGCGCATAGTACCATCCTCCTTCACTCACACCATAGAAGAAGTAAACAAACTCTTACTCTATCTAATATGTCCCATGTCCAAAAGCTCCTTGATTGCTTTCTTAATCTCATCCTTGTGGCTCTTCAGATGCTTGTATGGTGTAGTAATGACGGGCTTAGCCCTCTCCTCCAACTCAATCACATGCTCGATGCCCCTATCAGGAGGCCTACCTAGAGGTATGCTACCAAAAACCTTGCTTTGCTTGGATAGGAAAGCTTGGATGTTTAGAGGATAAGAGCGCTTCTCCTCTTCTATAACTATGGGCATAACTAAACACTCTGCTGCCCACTCTACCTGATCATGCCTGAATAGTCTCTCCATGTGTTTGAAAGAAACTACCCGTGGCCCTCCATTGGATATCCCCCTCAAGACCACATTCTCACCCTCTGATTTGAATTTCAGCTCCATGGTCTGAAAATTAAGTGTGATCTCACCAAGGGAATCTAGCCACTAGATTACCATCACAACATCCGTATCTCTAATGCTAACTGCATAGAAGTCATCCTTGACTTTATAGTTACCCAACTGAAGGTTGAGTTGGGGAATCATCCTGGTGACTTTATAGTTACCATCACTTTGAAGCCATCAACCTCCTGCGTTTGAAGACCCCTGCATGCTACAAGTCCCTCATCTATGAAATTATGTGTAGCATCTGAATCTATTAAAGCAACCAAACACTGCCCATTAAGAACTCCTCGAATGTGTAGGGACTCATTCTTTTGGAAGCTATAAAGTTGGGCAAGTTTCCCCTCTTTTGCCTATTCTTTTTCAGATTCCTCAAAAGTCTCTTCTTCCTCATTCTATTCCGAATCAAATTGCTGGTCTGAGTTTTTTGATGAAGATTCCTCTATTGAATAGTACTCAATCTTGTTTACTTTGCCCTTAGTTGCACATTTATGACCTGGGTTCCAAGGCTCCTTGCACGAGAAACATAAATTCTTCCTCCTCGAGTCATTTAAGGTGTCACCATTGAGTCTCGTGATTGATTTTTTTAGCTGATTGGTGTCTTTTGTAAATGGTCTTTTGTCTTTCTTATGTAAAAATGGTTTGGGCTGAAATTTAGATTTAGGGGTAGACCTCTCCATACTCCTTGCTTTTTTCATGGCTTCTTGTAAGGTTGGTGGGTTAAATGCCTTAATCCACCCCCTAAGTGGCTCCATCAGTCCCTCACTAAATAAAACCACCAATCTCCTCTATGTAATCCTGGTGACCATCACTGAAAGCCTCTGAAACTCTGCTATATTGGCCTCCACTGCATATTGCTTCAATTGGTTCAACTCTCTGAAATGTAACTCAGGATCCTTTTTGTCAAATCTCTCGATGAACTTAGTGGTAAACTTATCATATGAAGTGATAGACCTGTGACCCAAAGTGACAAGGCCATGGTACCACCACGTGTGTGCTACTCCATCAAGATGTAGAGTGACAAACTTAATTGACCCTCCTCAGTCATAGGTCTAAAGGCTAGGTAATTGTCCAACTTTTGTACCCATGCCCTAGTTGTACACTTATCACTACCATCATAATGAGCAAGTGTTACCTTGCCCCATGCCTGTTGTAGGTCCCTTTGAATTGTTGGTCCTTTGTGATCAACTCTGCCACCACCCTTTTTCCTCTTTTGGTCCATGAACTCATTGAAGGATAAATGCTCTTTTAGAGCTTCTGGAAGGGTGTCATATGCAGCGTAGACATCCTCCAAGGGTAGGGAAGTGGCATGACCATTTTGTGCTGTCTCTTTCAGAATAAACGAGGGTTGGAATGGTCTAGAAAAAGTGTTTGACCCTGCTGTTACACGCTGTCCACTATTTTCCCCTTGTTGATATGTGGAGCTGCTGTCCCCATTGTTTGTTGGGTTGCCTTGTGTGGTGTTATGACAGTTGTGTTGTGACCTTTTCACACATCACCCCATCCAAGATGGGGACCCCCTAATTTTTGCTCCATTCTGGTCTTTTGGCTTTGGTTCTCTCTGTCTCTGATCTTTTGTCCTTCTGGGGATGTCCTGTTTGACCTCAGTTGAAGTAATTGACAAATTTAGGGTTCCTATCCTTTAGGCCCGTTTGAGGTCAAGATTGAGTTACTAAAGTAAAATCTAAGTCCAGCAACACGATCAGAAAGCTCAAGGCAGAATCCCCCTGAAATCCTACTGAAATCCGACAACTTACTATTTTTAGTAAGTACCTAATTTGAGGCTTGTTCCTCAGGATTTCGGGATTCTAACTACTTCAGCACATTCAGGCAGTTTCAGAGTGCCTACACATGAAATTTGAACAGATTCAGACAACTGGCTATTTTTAGCAGTTCGGCCTTCAGAGCTATTTTCAGGGCTTCAACATACAATTCTCCGATGAATGATGGGAGAATTGATCTGGGTTTTTCAAGACCTTCGCGATGGTGTAACATGCAAGCCGAGATGGTGACTTTCAGAGTACAACCTTCCAAGGCTATTTTTAGGGTTCACATGCAAGAATTTTTAATGCATGTCCGGATATTCCATGTGGGTTTTGCGAGAGCTTCGCAATGATATGACATGCAAGTGGAACGGATCAGTTTTCAGGGACTTACTATTTTTAGCCAGTGCTCGCATGTTGACCAGTTTTCTGGGTTTTTCTGGGTTTTTTGAGATCCCACGGGCATTGTGACATACAAACTCATCCGACATCCGGTTAATCACTTTCCAGACACTTACTATAAATAGCAGTGTCATCCCAGCAGCTACCCAACACCAGCAATCGGGAGCAGTCAGCAGCAATCAAGAACAGTCCAGGGCACATGCAAGTCAGATTAGGGTTTCCCTGCCATGTCTAAAAATGGATGAAGCAAAATGTAGAGATGTCAAAACGAAGCACGCCACCATGATCAGCATCTTTCAGGCTACCTACTGGCAAATTTTGAGCAAAATCGGAGGACTTACTATTTTTAGTAAGTCATCTCATGGCTAAAAATAGCGCGTCATCACCAGAAGCAAGTATGAACAGCTCTCTCACAGCATCAAAAGCAACTGGAACAAATTTCAAAGCAAATAGAGATACGGGAATTGATCAATTCTAGGGTTTGCTAAAAATAGCAAATGGCTAAAAATAGCATGTATTGTGCCAGATAAGGTGTGAACAGGATAGCAAAACCAAACGGAGGCACAACCACGTCAGCTCTAGTTCGGAACAGGGTGAAATGCAATGAAACCCTAATTTCTCAGAGTTTACTAAAAATAGAAAGCCAAGGTCGCCTAGGGCGTTGGAAACTTATAAATGATAGTTGACAGGCAAACACCCTCATATGCGCCCAGGAGGAATGAAAGATACAAAAATCTCTAAAGGTGAGATTTCCTTGAGTAAAGATGAAATGTGCCTTCAAGAGGCATAGAAGTTCTCCTAAGGCATGGAATTTTCCTCCTCATACCCCCATATGCACCTAGGGAAGGTGAAAGGTCACCCAAGGCGTGGAAATATTCAAGAGATATCAAAAATTTCCTAAGGCATCCTCAAATGCGCTCAAGAAAGGAGGTTGCACAGGCTAAATGCGCCAAGGGGAGGTGAAAAGTCACTATAGGCGTAATGTTTTCTCTCTCACCATAGCAAATGCGCCTAAGGCAAGGAAGTTGCCTAGACAAAATGCGCCAAGAGGAGATGAAGAGCCACCACATGGGCGGAATTCCTTGTCCACATGCAAAATGCGCCTAAAGCAAGGAAGCTACATAGCTAATATGTGCTTAAGGAAGTTGAGGAATCACTTGAAATAAGCGGAATTCCCCCTCACACTAGCATATGCGCCCAACATGGAAGTCCACAAGTCAAAATGCGCTTGAGGAAGGTGAAAGGACAGCTAAGGCGTGGAAAGTTTTTCACATATGATGAATGCGCTCAAACATGGAAGTAGTCTAGCCCATATGCGCCAGAGGGAGGTGAAGAGTCAAGCCTAGGCGTGGGAATTCCTCATGACACCCTCATTTGCGCCCTCAATTTCCTCTTCTTCATGGCATATGCGCCCAACATGGAAGTCCACAAGTCAAAATGCGCTTGAGGAAGGTGAAAGGACACCTAAGGCGTGGAAAGTTTTTCACATATGATGAATGCGCTCAATCATGGAAGTAGCCTAGCCCATATGCGCTAGAGGGAGGTGAAGAGTCAAGCCTAGGTGTGGGAATTCCTCATGCAACCCTCATTTGCGCCCTCAATTTCCTCTTCTTCATGGCATATGCGCCCAGGGTGAAAGTTAAAAACGTGGAGTGATGAAGGTGAAATGCGCTTGAAGGTGGAAGTCTATTATGTGAAGTGCGCTCAAGGAAGGTGAAGAGTCACCGTGCGCCAAGGGGGCGAAATAATGCTAAGGGGGCGTGATTTTTTAAAAGACCAAGGATTATATTTTTTTCCTCTTCACTATATGAAATGCGCCTAGTGAGTGAGGACTTTGTTGGCGTAAGAACTAACACCTCTGGAGTGTAAGTTTGTACGGACAACTATGCACACTACGTAATGAGTGCTCTTCAAATTAGGAGGGGAAGCTCCTTCGTTGTGCTGGAATGCATGAAATAGAAAACTAAACTAATGTCCTATCTTTTTGTTCTCAGCTGGTAGAGGCACAAGTTTAAGAAAACCTAGAACGTTGCAGCTAAGTATTTTCTGGTTTCGCAGATCATGTAACTACAACTAAGCTAACTTCTTTAATATCTATCCAATTTCCTCAAGAAACAGAGCATGAGGAAATGGAGCAGGAATGTATTGTACGATAAACTCCAGGTGCGGGCTCACAACATGAAGGCAAGGGAGGCGCAACTATTTGCTAATCCGGGAAGAAGTTTATTAAAACAAACAAAATGAACGGTAAACCTGGTACAGCTTCACAACATGAAGGCAAGGTAGGCGCAACTATCTGCTTGGCTGAATGAGTCTACTATAACACACATCAAACGATAAGCTTTAAGTACAGTTTCGCAACATGAAGGCAAGGTAGGCGCAACTATTTGCTCTTCTGAATAGGCTTATAATAAACAAAACAAAAGGTAAGCAACTGGGACAGTAGATTGTATAGACGCAACACGCATGCAATAACGATCAAACCAGCAACCCCATTTAACTAAGGTCGAATAAACACCATGACAATAACATGAAGGCAAGGTAGGCGCAACAATTTATTATAACAGCAATTACTCTTTGAACAGATACAATAATAGCAATACTACAGGCAAGGTAGGTGCAACATGTATGCTATCAAGCAAAAGCTAAATTACAAATGAGCTTAAAGCTCTTATTTATAGACTTCAAGGTGTAGGCAACCCTAAAATCACCTTGAGTCAACTAAAGTCTTGCAATGCATGCAAGATCTTATTCCTAAACCCTAATTGAATGAAACTATACAGTTAACTGGGAAACTATCATCAGTTAACTGAAACATCTAATCTAAATGGACAAGGTGCAACATGCACGTCCTTATTGAAAGCAAGTCAACTGGAATGCTATCATCAGTCAACTGAAAAATCTAATCTAATCTCCAAGTATATGTAGATATTTCCAAGAAAGACATGGCATGCAATGTGTAACAATAAGTTAACTCGGAAAGAGGCCTTGAGTTTAACTCCTGTGTCTAATGTCTATCTTGGAAAAAGGTGGGACACCTTTAACTGAAGTCTATTGGCCCTGATCTTGAGAAATTAACCCATCTACGAGGTCGTTGAATGCATCTCCATCTGGGGAACTGAAGCTCTGGCGAAGAATCCTATGTCTGTGCAGCATGTCTTCTCCATTAGTCATCTGACACTGGAACTCACCCTTTCTCCTGATTGCCTCATCAAACAATGTTGACATGGCTGTAAGCTGATTCATCTTACAGCCAACGGTCTCACCACTGAAAATACCGTGAATAAGTGCTTGGAGCTCTAACTGGATGTCAGCAAGCTCAACATAGTCACCACCCACACGCTGATATACACATGGTAATTGAGACACAAAGTCTCTTATATAGCGGAGTGCACTAGTAACATGCTCTCTGCTCTCAGCCACCTTAGATGCTATCTTTCCTTCTATCTCTGCCTTGAAGATCAACTATGTTCTCCAAACGTAGACCTCTTCTTTATCTTCTGCCTCTGTGACTGAATCAAATGACATTCCCAAGCTGGCAATCAGAATCTCATCCCTGGGTCTACTAATGGCCAAATCACGTTCCTCATCTTGAAGTTGTAGACGAAGCTCACGTGCATTATACCGCAATTGATACAATTCTGTAAGTACAAGGCGGCCTCTAGCAACAAACTCCTCTTCCCATTCCTCCAATCGCTTACCATATGCAACCAAGAGATCAATCTGACCCAGCTCTGCTAGTGGTTCTAACATATGTGGAAGTGTGGTGACAACATCCCCTGTCCTGTGTACAAGGCTAGAAATGTACTGGCGAAGCTGCTGTATTTCAGCCTTGAGAGCTGATTTATCTTCACCATCTTTCACCATCCTATCCTTGGCGCTATCTGTAGCAACCTGTAGGAGATCAATATCTGTCTGACGAGTACTCTTACCGAAATGAACTGTGATAACTTCGAAGTCTTGAGCTTCCATCTCGTTTAGACTCTTATCTTTTGGAGGTGCAGCAGTCTCAACAATGAATTCCTTATCTGCACTTCTCCCAATATGTATCTGTTTCTTGATCCTCTTTTCAGGCACATCTTGATGGTCATGATCGAAATCTGAATGATCAAGTATGTAAGATGGTTGTCTCTTTTTTCTTCCCAGTTGACTCTCAAGCCAAGATGAATCCCGACTAATCCCACTGGAATGATTTGTACTAGTCGCAGGAGGATCTGATGAATGTGAATGTGTAAAAGAATCGCTACGAGGAGGTGAATCCATGTCCAAATCAATGTGAATTGGAATGGGAGGCTGCTCTAATGGTGTCGGTGACGGCATACGGGGCTGAACCTCAAGCTGTGGAGAAGTCTGAATAACTTCTCTGACTGGCTCTACATGTGGAATCGCAACAGATGCTTTTCCCTTCAAATTACTAGGCGCTGGATTCTTTTTAGGAGGATTACTCCTCTTCTTCTGCTTAGGTTTTGAAGAAGAAGGCAATACAAGTCCTTCTGGTGGCGGCTCTGCTCTAGGCATGGATGCCTTTCTCAACCTTCTGCTTTCTAAATAAAGCGTACTATTTTGGATGACCCTGCTCGATCGTTCCTTTACTGATGTGAACTCTTTGGCATACGAGTTCACTAACGGCAGTGGTTGTCCATCAACCTGCTCTCTGTCCACATTGTTTTGATGGATATTTTGCCTAGTGCCTATTTTAAATAAAATTCCTAAGGCAAATTTAAGGAATTTCTCTAAGGCAAACAAATGAAGGAGAAGGATTTCGCCAGAGGTTTGGACTGGATAATTTTGCCAGGATGAAAGTGAGATCAAATGACTTAGCTAAACAATTCGAATTTGTTCAATGCATTGAATGATTTAATATTTAAAAAAAATCAAATGCAATGAGACAGGCCTATGCAGAGGTGATGAATTCATGATTCTAGGGGTTTGAGATTCCGATGCCTCAGATGACAAGTGTTGCAGCTGGGAAAAGAGAGGGAAAGTGAATTTGAAAATTTGCTAAGTATAGCCTGTACAGGAATTCGACCTGGCTATAAAATTTTAAAATCCTGTTCATTCCTCTCACCAGTTGCTGAATGCAAAAATATTGGCTAAGTGGAAAGTACGAATTCCAGAAGAGGTTGCAGTTGCTGAGGAATTCGAAATTGTGAGAGAGCTGGAGGTTGCTAAGTATAAATTTGTAGAGGTTGAAATTGCCGAAGAAGTGTGACTTAACTTGTTGAGGCTGTAGTTGCTAAGAGGCACGAATTCCCAAGTTGCTAGTTGCTGCATTTGCTGAGAAGGTACGGCTTTGAAGAAGTTTCATTCGACTGCTGAAGTAAACAGAGTTAAGTCTGAAGTTGCTGAGAAATCTGAAGTTTAAAAGGGCTGCATTGGCTGAAAGTTCGAATTTGTGAAGGGATTTACAAATTGCTGAAAGTATGTTTCTTCTAAAGAAGAAGTTCGAAATACGAGTTTGAGAAAGAGTTGCTGCAAATACAGAAGTTTCACAACTGAAGTGAACAAGACAGTTGAGGTTTGCAGTTGGAAATGGCAGAAGTGTTGCAGCCTTTTTATTTAAAAATTTGCTGACACCCTCAATGCTGGTTATTTTATTTTATTAAAATCTTGTCGTCTAACTATCTTGGCTTTTTTGTAGAATGGCAGAATCAAGCAGAAGAGCTGCAGCCAGGAACAACCACACCGAGTCTAGACAGGCACTGATCAAGAAACTGGGCAAGTCATTCTTGCGAGAATCCAAATTTTCATCAAAGCTCGGCAGGCTAATTGACATGAACTTAGGCTCATTCAACCTGGAGGCATTCAGAAGAAGGATAATGGGGATTGGAGGCCATCACCCATCAGTGACTTCGCACAGTATTGTCAGAAGTGGACTGTATGCAGCTGCCAACTTTCCACCAGCTATCCGGTGCCCGGAACACATCATGGAATGCGCCCAGCACTACAATGCAGAACAGAGGACGGTCACTTCGCCAGATGGCAAGGTGCTGGCCAACCTGACACCTGAAGCAATCGGAGAGGCATTTGGGATTCCAGTCCATGAGAAGATGATCTACAAGACAAAAGAAAGAGCTAGAAAGATGTACTCATCCACCATAGACCGGTGTGGTGATTTGATAAATACTAGGTGGATTATTAAACCCAAGCCGTCTCGCACAAAATTGCCCAAGCAGATAGTCTCGGAGGATTTGAGGCAGGAGTTTGGTGATCTGATCATGATGTTAAGCAGAGTTGGAGGATGCCCCCAAGCGTTCATCTTTGAACCTTGGATGTTCTATTTTGTCAACTTGGTGTTAGAGGGAAAAGATTACATGGATTGGGCATTGATGATCAGTGATAGCATACATGAGCAGCTTCGTGGCGTGAGGATAACGAAGACATTTTACATGGGCTCCTACCTTGTCTATACGCTGGCTCGCATGACGAGATACAGAGGGATCTCTTACAAGGAACCAATTGGTTGCGGTTTCCATCAGTTTAAAATATATGAGACTTGTCCACAGTTGCATTTGACAAGCACAACTAATTACAAGAGGGTCAATGATGCCTTTACAATGCATATCACGAGGACCCTACAACAAAGAACCCATCACAAAATATCGAGGGAAGCGCAATAAATGATTGAGAAATTCGGATGTTGGTTTATCCAATTTCCAAAATTCACCTACATAAGGCTGCAAGGATTTTCCTCCTATCCATACAGATTGCCTCGGTATCCCACAAACAAGATAGTGATGCTGGAAGTATCTAGGCAATTGATTGCCTATGATAAGATTCAGAAGAAGAAGAAGAAAGGTGGACTCGGATTCCCAATCACCATGGGGAACTCAGATGAAATCTGCCCATCGCTGCAAGTAGCAAGAGAGGCAGAAGCGGAGCTCCAATTCTTCCACCTTTCCTATCACACCAGCAGGCACTACTACGATCCCCACAGAAACATCAGGTGGATATTGACAGAAGAGTTCAGGCACAAGGTGCAGATCGAAGACTTTTGGGCAAGTGCAGTGGATGAGATCGAAGTCAGAAAGAGAATGTTCTCTCGGATACCGTTGGTGATGGTCAGGGAGTGTGAAATTATCCCAGTACCAGATCAGATTGAGGAAGACATAAACGTTGTACAGGCTGACTACGAGACAGTAAGAGATACGCCTCTGCCACTCCCAGATTGGTCTGAGCCAGAGATCACTGACTTGGATACACTTTGTATCCCAGTCTTGACATTTACACGGAGTTGGGTAGAGAGGCATGTCAGCCAACTCAAGGGAAGGTCAATTCCCCTTACATACAATTTGATGGGAGACAACAGATTACCGACAACTAATCAGAGGAGACGGAGTAATCCAACTCCAGAGCCTAGAGGAAAGGAGCCAGTTCGACCTGAGCCTGTGGTAGTTGAGGAGTCCATGCATACGCCATCTCGGGCACATTCTCCAAGCTTACAGGAGGTGTCGTTTGTTGATCAGAGGGAGAGATTGGATGTAGAGCAGACGGTGCGAGTGGAGAGTCAGCCACCTCGTAGAGAATCAGTGGGCTAGAGCATCAACATGCCCCGAGAAGGTAACCCACAAGCAAATCAACAAGAGATAGATGAGGGGACAGCCACTGATACTTAGTTTCAGCAGGAAATTGAGGTAGCTCTCGAGGGTGATGCTACTTCAGATCAGGATGCCCAGAGCTCGGGAGACATTGAGCCTATTGATGACGGTGAGCCTTGTCAGAACGGTGGCAGAGGAGAGGTTCACGAGGTAGAGGCCGTGGTGGAATAGCCTTTTATTATATCAGACATGCGGCAGGAGGTGCCAGAATGGCTAAGGGATAGGATGAGGCGTGATCCTGTAGATGAGACCGATCCCGCAGCCGAAATGGAGGAGTTGTTATAGAGGATCAGTGCACCTCCAGCAAATAAAAAGGCTAGGAAGTTTTCCAAGATCTCAACGGATGAGGATGGATCTCGAACCTTGCATATGGCAGTTCCTCGGGTAGAATGTGATAGGGATGAGGCCGTTCCTGAGAATTATGTTGTGACAACCATGGAACTAGGTTGCCCTACTGGAGCACAAGTGGTAGAGGAGTGCGATAATTCCTATCGAGTACTCAAGGATAGATTGTCCCATGTTGAGGGCAAATACAAAAGGTTGAAGGTAGAGCACAAGACACTGATTGGCTACGTGCAACACTTGTCCCGTCCTTGTGGGCAAGAAAATCCGGCAATTGAGCTTCCGACTGAGTTTTCCAGGGAGTGAACCAGTGGGTTAGAAGATTTGAAGAGAATGGCACAGCAGGCAGACAAGTGGGTTGCCAGTGTGCGTATAGAAACAAGAAAGTTCATGGAAGATCTTGCACATGCCTATGGGCAAGCTTCCGATATTATGGCTAGGGTGGAGGCAGTTAACCATGCTTGGGGTGAGGCTCGCATCTATCAGACGAGAGTTGTTCTCCGTTTAGGGGCTTTGATGAGTGTACCTCAACACACTTTGGTTGAGGGAGGTGTTATCCAGCAGGGGGATAGATACGACTTCACCAGATGGCATTCTTCAATAGTCACAGGCCGGGGATTCTACGATGCATCACAGGCAGATTCTGTCAGGGTCAGAAAGGCCATGACGAACATCTTAGATGGAATTCTCAACACATTGGAGGCAATCTTTGCCAGGTGGTTGACTTCTGAAGAGGTAACTGCAGATGGATTGAAAGACAAATTGACGCCATTCTTATCTGAGGTGAAGACCTTCACACAGGATGATTTTGAGAACACAGCCACGTTCTCCAGTATCATATAGAACACCTAGGATGCCCTTGTTGCCTGGAAGAAATCATGTGCCCGACATGGGCAAACAGTTACAATTTTGGAGTTTCAGTTGGACCACATTCCTCCCATTTCGGATCAGGAGATTGAGGCAGTATTGTCCAGATTCATCAGATTTGCAGCCAGCGAGAAGGAGAAAGGAAATGCCCTTCTGGACGATGACCTTCTGGAGGAAGACGACGTGCATTGATCGCAGGGTATGGTGCATTGATGAGGAGTGGAGGGTGCATTCATTGCCCCACTCCTCTCGGTGGCGGTTTTTAGGGCAGAAGCCCTAATTAGGGCATGGGTGGCTCAATCTGAGCCCTTTATTGTAATCAAATCTGAACCGTCCACTAATTGGACTCATTATAAAAGGGGCATCCCCCCTCATTTGTAAATAGTTAGAATTAGAATCAGAGATAGATCAGAGCTAGACAGAGATAGAGATTGATAGAAGTTAAAGTAGAGCTAGGAGTTAGCTTAGTTGGAAAGGAAAGAAAGACTTTCCCTTTGAAAGTTTTTGCAAAAGATTGTTGTGTAAGACTCTCATGATATAAAGATTTCATTGATTGGTGACTTCATTTTGTGTTGTGGGCAGTTGACGAGATCTTTTCGTCTTTCCAATTCGAATAGAGTAAAGTAAAGTAGATTTGTTTTCATGCAAGTAGAGTTAATTGTGGAATGTGACATTAGTTTGGGCATATCTTCCCGTATCCATACCACTGGCGGACTTGCTGACGGTAAGTCTGCTCCTGCGTGGTCAACTGGAATCTCAGCACTTAACTTCGATTGTGTTTAGTGTGCCCACTTGCTTCGTTGTGAAGGGGTGCGCATGGTGAATCTCAATTTGAACATTTCATCCATCTTTTGAAGATTGCACCAGCTTTGTTAGAGTTGTCCGAAGGGGAGACGAAACGAAGTTTGGTTTGAAGACTGTTAAAGTTAATCCTTGCATTCCACCCGTAGAAATAGATTGTAGAATTCCTATCCCTACCTCCTTGAAATTCAGCATTTTCCGGTCCGTTCAAATACCAGAGCATCATAATCAAAACCCTTCATTTGCTTGAGCATATAAAATCGAACAATTACATAAGTCCCCTTGGAATACCCAGCATATTCACATCAACCAACTGAGTCTATTCGCAATAAAAGGAACCTTGGAGTCGAACGCATGAACTTTCACGCAATCTTAGCATGTGGAACACTTTGATCAAGAGAGAATAGAGTGACCGTTGGACATTTTATTCTGTGCTGGCGTTGTCATAAAACACACATCAACAAGTTATTTTCTATGAATTTTTCCCAATCTTCCCCAACAACTGAGACATCATGTCCATCATTGTATCGAACTTCTCCGTATCTTGCAGTGGGACTAACTAAACCAACTCTACCCTTACCTCTTTCGGCCATGTTCCTTGGAGAACTCTCCCCTTCACTCGGAAGGTCTTGATGCATCTCAATACCCCCTGGAGTTGTCTCTCTCTGAACCCTGTGAGGACTCCCAATGTGCCTTGAGAACACCTGCAATTGTTTCACCTTCTGGACTCTGTGGGCATTGCTGATGTCCTTTTCTCAATTCCCTCTGATGATATCTCTGTTCCCTCTCACTCATAGAAGATATGAAGCTGATTGTATATGATTAACACAGGCTGGCAGGAAAGGTTTGCTTTGATACCATTGTAACAACCACCCCTATTTTTTTTTGGTTTGTTCATTGAGTATGATGTAGATTGCAGATTTGTTCTTGTTTTCAGGTTCTTTCAACATGTCAAGATATTCATAGAAAACATTGCAAAGAAAGGAAAATGAACATGAATTTGCACCATCATCATATTGAACCATTACATATCATTTTGGCAATGAGCAACAATTAAAATCAGACTTAAGGAAATGTGTTTAAGACCTGATAAGAGTCCAGTACAGAGGTTTTTTCAGTCATATATAATAAGCAACATTACATTCCCAACATTCACCACAAGGAAGCTATGACAAGAATGAACCATCTACAGCACTTTCCCTTCAAAGAGCAGCTACTATAGACCCAAGAAGTGCAGATTTCAGACCACTGGTAACAGCAGACCTGATTAAACCCCAACCTCAGAATGGCACGGCTCCCTAGGAGGGGCAATTTGCCTTTAAAAATCAGTACTCAATCAAAAGCTGCAAATTACCACTCAAAATGAGGTGCCCAGATGCAAGGAATCCATAGAACCAATGCCTAGAACAGTGTGCTTCCCACATACAAAGTTGTCAACAAATTTGTACTTCGAGCTACTCAGAAAAAACTGATTTTCCAGAACTCAAAAAATGCATATCAGACCTCTGAAAATGAGTTCAAACATCTCCAAAAGCACTCGAAAAAGAAGCAATTCATTTATCAAACCAAAACCTCTGATCCCACATCAAAATACAGAGAAAATCTTTATTCTAACACCACCAAAATGACGAATATCATAAACTGTGAATGCAAAGGTGATCCTTGAGGTAGAATCACTCCTAATGGTTAGGGTGGGTCTCTCACCCTCGAAACCAGCAACAAGAGATTAGGGTTTTCGTCCTCAACCAGCAAAAATGGAAATCTAGAAACAATCCAACAACATCACGTTATGTTGCCAAGATAGAGATGTCCAAATGAGAGCCAAAAAGGTGAATATATAGAAGAGGGGAAATTAGGGCAACACACTTTCAAATTTCACTTTCCCTCCAAGAATGCTACGCCCCCCTCATGAGCCTTTTGATTTATTTTTAATTTTTCTTTATGCTTTTCCCAAACTTGGCATCCTAGTTTTGGAGGCAAATATTTTGCTTTTAAAAACAACTTAAATCACCTCTTTGCTAGGCGTGAGACAAAGGGGTCTTTTATGAACACACAACCCTCACTTAGTTATAAAGTAACTTTATAACAGAACTTAAGTGACATAATATATTTATTAATTCAATCACATTTAGAACTCACCAAAGCCATAATAGGAAATATTGCATTGTTGGACAAATAGAGGCCTAGACCAGTTGCCGAAAATACACTTACTGAAAATAGCAAATTGCTAAAAATAGTAAGTGTGCCCAAACACCAAACCGGCACAATCTAAGACACTAAAATTGACTAAAAATAGTAAGTGCTAAAAATGGCCACTACTAAAAATAGCAACCCTGTCATGTCCCTCGAATTGCAACATTAAAAAATAAAAAAATAACCAAACATTGAAATAAATATAAACAAACAAGAAAAAAAATAAAAATTAATTAGTGAACATTATTATAATTATAATTGTCGTGAGACAATATTATAATTATAATTATATTATCGATATTAAAATAACAAATGCTAGCAAATTACATATTATAATCAATATGATATTAATGACATTGTATAATTTGAATATTGTTATAATTATCAGAAGATATTATAATTATTATATACAATATTATAAATATTTAAATAATAAAATAAATACTGGAAATATATAGAATTAATTTTAAATAATCAAATCTATTTATAAAATAAGGAGGCATTGGAAAATGTTCAAAAACCAATTTTAATTATTAAGAGATGAGACTAATATATAAACAGCGATATTTTTATCGAGATGAGACTAATATATTTTTATTGATATTATGAGACTAATATATTTTTATCGATATTACGCCAAAGGTATAGCCGCATATATCAAGCCACATTGGAATTGCATTGACGGTAGATGAAAAAGACGAGGTAATATGAAGGAACGATACTTCTAGAATTGTATGATTTCCAAGCAGAGATAAGTCACGATTATATTCCATCGAGATACGGAGGTTGGATGTTTTCATTGCGAATTCCAGCTAAATGTAACATGACAGATAATAACCTGTTCATCGCATATTACTGCGCTGAGAATTCTATCATACAATAGGTGATTTCGTGCCTATTAAGGGTGTCTTTATCGGGGCTGAAGGGTCAAAGTGAGAGCATATTAGGGAAGTCAAAGGCATTCACTAGCGAACCATAGCCTCCCAGTCAGCCATTCTAAGCAAGCAACGAATATTTTAATCACCATCACAATATACATTGACTAATAAGTAATTAACTAATGACAACGATTAGTTAGAGGAAAGACATGACTCTTGTCAAGAGATACGTAGAACAGCCATGTCTCTTCCCATCAAAAGCGATATAAAAGGTAGTATACGTTCCAAACAGAGGGGGGGAATATTCAGAGTAGTAAATATAGTCTCCTAAACAAATCAAGGGCTTTAGAAAGTCAGTACTTCTCCAGTTTGGTTGCCATTCGATAGAGGAAGCATTTAGATATCCTGCCACCATTGGATTGTCTGGTTAAGAGGGAATAATAATATAACACATCTTTATATATTTAAATTTATTGAACCCAATGGGCTCTAAGGAGTTATTGATCGTTAAAGATTAGGAAGTATATTAACTAGAGAAAGCTAGACGCTCAGCCATTGAGATAGCATGGTCCCAAAGACTAAAATCTGAGTGGAAAATCAAGGGAGACATCATCATGCCTGTAATCAGATAGGGAATTAAGGAACTGCATTCATTTGGTGGTGACTACTCCACATATTTGATTGAAAACTATATATCATATCTCCTATCTATCAATATATTCATCAGCTATTATGCGGACATAGGGAAGGAGAATAATCAAGTTGATTATAGTTGAATGTTACCCTTAATCAAATTAAGATTTATCATTTGATTCATTGCTTCCCATTTAATTCATACCTTATTTTAGAAGATTAAAAGGAAAAACAAAGTTGAATAAAAAAGGGGACATTACAGTGGTATCAGAGCAAAAATCCTGCCATCCTGTAGAAAATAATGCAAACTTATCACTGAAGAAGCTTTAACCGAGGAAACGACCTCATGGGTGACCCGTTAAGAGATGAACTTAGGGCTTTCATGGAGAATAGTGATAAGAAAACCAAAGCCCTAATGGAACAAAATGAGAAAACTAGCCAAGCATTACTTCAAGCCCTCCAAAACTTGAGTAGCAATAATACAAGGGAGGCAAACTCTAACCACCCTGAAAACAACAATCCCACACCCTCACGAACCACAAGTTCTAGACCCACCAAACCCCCTTTCTTGCCAAGAAGAAAAACCATGGAAGAGGGTAATATCGACAGATCCACCATAGAAGATGTAGATGAAATTGTTGCAGCATATTATAGGCTTGATCCTGAAATGAGGGGTCTTGTGCCTTTTAAAGACTACTGTGAGGCCAAACAAAGAGCTACCCTTAGAAGGGAGAGAAATGACCAAACCAAAAAGGACCTCAAGAATAGGGTAAGTAAACTCACCCTACCCAATTTTGACAGAGAAGGGAAGAACACCGCATGCTCGTGGGTGCAAAAATTGGATACATACCTATCATTAAGCCCCATGACGGAAGAAAACGCTATCAAATTTGTTGTACTACATTTGACCGGAATGGCCCATGATTGGTGGCATCACGGTCTCATAACTCAAGGCCATCAACAAGTTACCACCTATGATGACTTTACACAAAGATTGATAAAAAGATTTGACCAAAGACACCCGGAATGGTACTTTAGGGAACTCACACAGTTAAGGCAACAAGGCACTATAGAAAACTATGCTATCGAGTTTTAGAAGCTAGCGGTCATGGTTCCTGAAATTTCTCAAGAGAGACTCACATATTTGTTCATAGAGGGCCTAAGAGGATTGGTCAGAAGCATCATGAGTGCACTAAAACCGTTCATCTTAGATGAAGCCATTCAAAAGGCAATGAAATTTGAGGACACAATATCAAACGATAGAACAAGAAATCTCCCTACGAAGATAACACCAATAGAAAAAATCTTCAAGAAGAAAGAAGGTCTTGAGAAACCATATCATCCTTACAATGAACGTGAGGAATTAAGAAGGAAGGGCTTTTGTTTCGACTGGAAGGCAAAATGGGACAAAGGACATATTTGTGGGCAAGACGACAAGAGATGTGTAAAATGCAAAGAAGTATGGAGGACATGGCACAAGTGTAGGGAAGGAGTGTGCTTTAAATGCAAAGAAGAATGGACACTTGGTCATGCATGTGGACGAAAAAGGGGTCAAGCACACCATATGGAAGCAACACACAGTCGAGATAAAGAAGGACCAAATAAATGAATAAGAGACGAAGGAGGAAGTAAGGAAGGGAGCAACTCTTCCAAGAAATGAGCTGAAGGAATGAAACTCTTGCAACGAACCACATCCTTCTCACCTTAACCAAGAGGAACTAAGGAGGAAGGACTTTGCCTTGATTACGAGCATCTATGGAAACCAAGGCACCGCTACAAGTCAAAATGCCTTGCAAGGATATTGCAGAGATGACAATGAAGCCCTCTTCTAGATACGCCACCCAGGAGGGGACAAGATGAGTCTTCTTGGGCCAAGGGGGTACTTGCCTCTGGGGTATGGGGTACTTGCCTTTGGGTCTAGGAGAGTTGAATCACCAGAACAATGAAGACCTCTTCTAGATACGCCACCCAAGAGGGGACAAGATGAGCCCACTTTGGCCAAAGGGGTACTTGCCTCTGGGGTATTCGAGGGTACTACTTTTGGGTCTAGGGGAGTTGAACCACTAGGACAATGAAGTCCTCTTCTAGATACGCCACCCAGGAGGGGACAAGATGAGCCCACTTGGTCCAAAGGGGTACTTGCCTCTGGGGTATTTGAGGGTATTGCCTTTGGGTCTAGGGGAGTTGAACCACCAGGACAATGAAATCCTCTTCTAGATACGCCACCTAGGAGGGGACAAGATGAGCCCACTTGGGCCAAGGGGGTACTTGCCTTTGGGGTATCCGAGGGTACTGCCTTTGGGTCTAGGGGATTTAAGCCAACAAAAAAATGAGGTCCTCTTCTAGATACGCCACCCAGGAGGGGACAAGATGAGCCTACTTGGGCCAAGGGGGTACTTGCCTCTAGGGTATCCGAGGTTACTGCCTTTGGGTCTAGAGGTGTTGAGCCACATTGTGTCCTATAATGGAGGACATAGCATCCTATAATGGAGAAATTTTTCTATAATGGGGGAACTAGGCAAACCCAAGAGGCTAAATCATAAGAAGAAGGGAAAAGGTTGGCATGATGGATCCTAGTCTCCCCATGAAGTCATGCTTCCCATACTCTCTTATGGTTGAACCCTCCAAGGACATTAGGATGTTTAACATAAGTTACTAACATTTAATAATCTACTACTTAGTATTGATGAGGTGAATGATCATGATGTGCTAACTAACTATAAATAAGGGCGAATGATTCTAGTTGTGTGCAAGCCCTCAATCAAGACTTCAATTAAGTGAGGGATATTCTCCAATTATCTTGTTATTTAGCTTAAGGACTTAGGACAAAGGCATCCTCAATTAAGGACTAATATATCTGATCATCCAACCCTATGTTGCTTGAGGACAAGCAAATTCGAGAGGGGAGGACTGTCATGTCCCTCGAATTGCAACATTAAAAAATAAAAAAAAAACCAAACATTGAAATACATATAAACAAACAAGAAAAAATAAATAAATATTAATCAGTAGACATTATTATAATTATAATTGTCGTGAGACAATATTATAATTATAATTATATTATCGATATTAAAATAACAAATGCTAGCGAATTAAATATTATAATCAATATGATATTAATGACATTGTATAATTTGAATATTGTTATAATTATCAAAAGATATTATAATTATTATATACAATATTATAAATATTTAAATAATAAAATAAATACTGGAAATATGTAGAATTAATATGAAACAATCAAATCTATTTATAAAATAAGGAGGCATTGGAAAATGTTCAAAAACCAGTTTTAATTATTAAGAGATGAGACTAATATATAAAAAGCGATATTTTTATCGAGATGAGACTAATATATTTTTATCGATATTATGAGACTAATATATTTTTATCGATATTACGCCAAAGGTATAGCCGTAGATATCAAGCCACATTGGAATTGCATTGACGGTAGATGAAAAAAGACGAGGTAATATGAAGGAACGATACTTCCAGAATTGTATGATTTCTAGGCAGAGATAAGTCACGATTATATTCCATCGAGATGCGGAGGTTGGATGTTTTCATTGCGAATTCCGGCTAAATGTAACACGACAGATAATAACCTGTTCATCACATATTACTGCGCTGAGAATTCTATCATACAATCGGTGATTTCGTGCCTATTAAGGGTGTCTTTATCGGGGCTGAAGGGTCAAAGTGAGAGCATATTAGGGAAGTCAAAGGCATTCACTAGCGAACCATAGCCTCCCAGTCAGCCATTCTAAGCAAGCAACGAATATTTTAATCACTGTCACAATATACATTGACAAATAAGTAATTAACTAATGACAACGATTAGTTAGAGGAAAGACATGACGCTTGTCAAGAGATACATAGAACAGCCATGTCTCTTCCCATCAAAAGCGATATAAAAGGTAGTATACGTTCCAAACAGAGGGGGGGAATATTCATAGTAGTAAATACAGTCTCCTAAACAAATCAAGGGCTTTAGAAAGTCAGTACTTCTCCAGTTTGGTCGCCATTCGATAGAGGAAGCATTTAGATATCCTGTCACCATTGGATTGTCTGGTTAAGAGGGAATAATAATATAACACATCTTTATATATTTAAATTTATCGAACCTAGCAGGCTCTAAGGAGTAATTGATCATTAAAGATCAGGAAGTTTGTTAACTAGAGAAAGTCAGACGCTCAGCCATTGAGATAGCATGGTCCCAAAGACTAAATTCTGAGTGGAAAATCAAGGGAGACATCATCATGCCTGTAATCAGATAGGGAATTCAGGAACTGCATTCATTTGGTGGTGACTACTCCACATATTTGATTGAAAACTGTATATCATATTTCCTATCTATCAATATATTCATCAGCTATTATGCGGACATAGGTAAGGAGAATAATCAAGTTGATTATAGTTGAATGTTACCCTTAATCAAATTAAGATTTATCATTTGATTCATTGCTTCCCGTTTAATTCATACCTTATTTTAGAAGATTAAAAGGAAAAACAAAGTTGAATAAAAAAGGGGACATTACAAACCCCTACTAAAAACTCCAATAACCACCACAAAGCCCAACACATGCCCTGAGTCCCTTAACGAACTCCACTTAGCCTGCGAGAACCTTGGAATAGGCTAATGGAAAGCTCACGCTGATCAGGTGCAAGAAGGGGACATTGCATACTTCTAAATTGCTATCGAGATATTCTTTTATGTGTTCTATGGTATATTAATTTTTTTAGCAAGTTTACACGCTCTATATTGTAGGTTTGCTTGAAGTTGGAGATTTTGGCTTTGTATCAATTCTTTAATTTACTTTACCAAAGCGTTCTTGTCTTTATGTTTAAATCTATTCAATCTTCGTATACTTGCTTTTTTCAATCTTTGCTTTGAGCTAAACAACACACTACACATGATTTATTTTTAGTTCTAAAAGCATAGAAACCTTTTGCCAAGCATTGAAGTGTGTGTTGAGCTTTTTCCCTAGATGAAACCAAATAAAAAACACATTTGATATTATTTAACATGAGCATGGATCACCTCAAAAATCATTATAGAGTTTGTAAATAAGCAAGTACATATTGTCTAGATAAAGTTATTTTTTTGTTTGTAGGGATCTTCCCCTTCTAATTTGAAGAGAGGTTCTATTGCACATTTGTTCTGTGTTGTGTGGAACTGAAAGGTGGGAATTAAAATACTTACAGTGGTATGCCTGATAAGAGCGCAGCAGCTTGCACACACAACACTTCTTTAACGTGAGAAATTTTGTGCTTCACACAACACCTTATTGTGTTTCAAGCTTCCATTTATAGCTTGCCTATTTAGTGACATCTATAATAACTACAAGGCATAGTCTATCATCAAAAGAACACTTTTTCTCAAATTTTCGTACCAAAGAAATCTAGCACATTACAGTTTATACAGCTTGTTATCTGCAGTTACCAAACAGCTTCATGATTTGCTGAGTTTGTTTTTCTGCAGTGAATGAGATAAATACACCCATCCCGCTCTTGTTTAGTTTAATTTGTGTTTATCTTATTTTAAAGATAAACAGGATTTAAAAAAATTACGTTGCTCCTACCTACTTGGATTACAAGAAGCCTTTCAAACTCAATTTAGATGGAGCAAATACGGATGACTTATTCTATCAAAGACAACTAATCTTAGGTGCCTCCACATGCAAACTATATGGCAAGAAATTGAAGGTAGGACAACATTAACAATTACCTAGACTTTTGAATTTACACTTGATGGGAGATTCATGTTCTATGACTCAGACTTGGTGGGGTATTTTTGGAGAAAATGGAATTTTTAAAGACAATTAATAGAAGTTACCTCTGCCCTTTCTTACCGTTTTTCACTCTTTCAACTTTACTTCTTGCCATATTACATGAAGCATGGCTTGAAGGTAATTTTAGTTGATTGATCTTGAAGAGGGCAATTTGTAATTTATTGATCCACCTGAAAAATATATTCATGGCATTAATTAAACCAAGAAGTATCTTAGTGTTCACTATTCTATTGCATGCAATATCTTTGAGTGCCATATGATGGTTACCAGTAGTGGCTTGAGTTTTTTTTTTGACTGTTTGAACTTTGGACTGTAGTGTTTTTTTTTTGATTTTGGACATTGTGACACAAACTCAAACTTAAGTTGATCAATAAAGCATATCATTATTCTGAATTCAAATCAAGGCAAATCTAGAAGACTGATGCAAAATTGTGACATGTGAAGCTGTTTTATGAGACTAAGAAATTCATTTTATGGCAATATTGACAATTTGAACTTTAATACCTGACAAAATAATAATTTTCAAAGAAGATTGTGACATGACATTTGCCAAACAATTATACTAAGAGGACTTGAAACATGATATGGTACAACATTTACGACTCATATGTACAATGCTTGGTATGAATGGCAAAAATGATAACCTTGGGAGTGAAACCTAAAAAAATATGGACTTTAAAAGTACTTGAACATGTTAAACTCTAAGTTATTGAATCGCTTGGTTTAAGTTGCCGGTTCCGAGTACGGTACGTATCGAACTCTGGTACGTTCTGGAAACCCCAGGGAATCGTAATGGGTCCGATTTTTTCGGGTTTGAAATGTTTTCGAGGTCAATGTGACGATTCAACACAATTGCAGAGCGTTTTGAAGAGCTGCACCTAAAAACGAGCTTCCATTTTATTTTCCTTGCCTCCATTCTAGTGCCCCATTTTCCCCGCTTCCATTCTAGCAGCTCTGACTGCAAAGAAACCATTCACGAAGGAGTTGATTTCAATGGTAAAAGAGGACGCGGGTATGAAGGAGAGAACACAGGGTGAAGGAGAATTCGCGATTTCAAAGCCGCCACAGTCCGCGTCCGCCAGAATCCGTATACGCCCGCAGGTTTTAATATTTGAAGGCTTTTAATAGTTTAAAAAATTAAAACATTAAATATTTCGGATTATTAAATTTTTGCTTTGTAGTTTAAATTAAATTTAAACTTTTAAATTTTAATATTTGTATTGGTATGTAATTTATAATATATTGAAATTTAAAAATTTAAAGCTATATAATTTATAAAATATTAAAATTTACAAGTTCAAATTTATTAATATTAATATTAATTATTAATCATTGTTTTATAATATTAATTGATTAATAATGATAAATTTTAAAGTTTGAATTTATTAATATTAATTGTTTTATAAAAGAATTAATGATTATTAAATTTATTAATAGCTAATTGTTTTTATAATTATTATTAAATAACATAATATAAACAATTTGTATTTGTAATTTTTTTTTTTTAATTATTAATATTTTATTATTGTGTAGTTTAATTAATATTAATATAATAAATTAATAATTAATATTATAGATGTAAATGTTAAATAATAAGTCTATATTAATATTAAATAATTGAAATTTGAATTATTAATTATTAATTGAAATTCTATATTAATAATTTTTAAATTTTTAATATTGTATATATTAAATTATTAATTATATTATAAATTTTTATATGTTACTAATAGTATTAGTTCAATAATTAATAATTAATATTATAAATTATAAATTATAATTCTTGTTTAGCCTATACATGATATTTGTATTCTAAATTTAATTCTTGTTTATACTTTATATGCTACAAATACGTATATATCTATAATTTTTATATGTTTTTTGTATGGACGTACCCAACTCCCAAATTTTTTTTTGCCGTACCGTAGCCATGTACCCGTATCCATACCCGTACCCGATTCAGCAACTTAGGTTAAACTCTTTGTATTGTCTGTAAAATTCCAGAAAATTATGCATTCAGGATAACAATTAGTAAATATCAGTTGTTCTGTAGTTGTAGTATGTTGAGACTAACCTATCAAGTTAAAACACAATGGTAAGAGCTTCTCATTTAATGCCATCTTATTAATCTAGGCTTAGTTGATGGGTTGTGATTAGAGTGTGTTGATGTAGAAGGCAACTCAAAAGAAATATAGTCTTGCCATTGAATCACATATGGGAAGATTGCTCTTTTCTTTGTCATATAGGCCTTAAAATTTTGGAAGTAATTTTGATTCTTAATTTATTTTCCATTACAGTTTTCATTTTGTTTATCAATTTATGTTATTTGAATTAATTTGCATTGTAGAGTTAGACACACCAAAGTTGAAGTGCAGGAGCTTGGTTAGTCTGTGTTTGGGAGTCCTTGGGCGTCACCTTGAGGATATAATAGAGGAACTAAGTGAAGTTTCTGAGATATTTCCACCTGACATTAAGGTAAAGCCAATCTCCTTGTTGGAAGTCATAGTCTAAAGTTACTAGATGCTTAGCATCTTATGATTAAGAGGGTGGGCATTATTAAGTCCTATTCACTTTATATTTTGAAGAATGTTCTTTAGGTTATTTTATTGGGCACTTATAGAGTGATTGTTTTAAATATTATGATATAATATGTGTCTGGAATCAGGAATCATTGACAGTTTTGTACACATCTGCCTTACAGATGTAGGTAGTGAATAGCACATTACATTTGTTAATATGGCATTAGTTGATAAATGACTATGAATAAAATATTTTGCATTGTTCATGTTGATAAAGCTAGTTGTTATGTAATGTACATGACTTAATTTTTTGGATTATGTTGGTTGTGTGTTGAATTTTGGTATAGCGGCTGCAATGGACATACAAAATGGGCCTTTGTGTACATGCTTTCTGAGGAAGATCTCTCGTATTTCTTCCCATGTCACATTTTCAATACATTCGGGAGAACTATACATTGCATGTGACTGTCTTGAGAAGAATGCCTTTTCTGAGTTGTCTATGATTCAACCTTGTTTATGTGAATTGTAACAGATTTGTTAAGTACTGTTACTTGTTTTGCTTCAATATCTACAATAGCTTCTTGTTGATACTTTTTGTGCCATAACAACTTGCCATTTATATTATAAGTTATTTTAATATTCATGCCTTTATATTTGGGCCGAAAGATTTCCTATGCTGTGCAAAATGCTTTTTTGATAAAGAGGAAAATGTTTTCCATTATTCAAAATCACTGTGCAAAATTGAGGTAATCCTCTGAATAAGAATAAAGTTGATATTGAAGCTTATTAATAGTAAAACTAAGATGTTAAACAGTGTAACAAAACCTAATCTAAACCTAGAGAGTCAAATTCCATCTAAAGAGGAAGATAATTGCATACTAGTGCTTAGCAAGTACATTTAGAAAATAAAGCATGGAAAGAGGACTTGCACCCACATTAAGCACAAGTGTGGCATCTTGGATCGGAGACTCAATGTATTGCAGACCTCCTCATTTTCTGTGGTGGAGTGGCCTCTGCAGATTTAGAGGCCACCCTTCTATGCATGAGTTGTTATGTTTGTGATAACTTGCTGCTTTTCCTTGTTTTTCTCTTTTAGGGTGCCATGGGACTGAAACATTTTCTCTATCAAGGCATCGAGATTGAGGAAGGGGCATCCACAACCACTAAGAAGAATCTAAAGGAGAGGTGTTAACAATTGAATTTGTCACCTCTATCCTTTATTAAATAAGTGTGATTTTCCCAATGGATAGCAGCAATTTTCGTTATAGCATGTGTGAGAATCACCAAAAACAACGTGATTTCCATCTATATTTGAGGGGGCAGCTCCCTCATATGATTGGGGGTTTTGTATTTTTTAATACTTTTTTTAACTTGAAGTTGAAAGTAAAAAAGGAAAGAAAAGGAGAGAAGAAGAAACAAGTCCATTTAATTATTTCTTGTTGAAAGAGAATATTGGTCTTTCATTTAGCCAATAGTCAGCATTTGTTGGTGTCATTCTGTAAAATCTTTGTTTACAGCCAAATAATGGGCTTGTTTTAGCCAGTAGAAAGTTGTGCAATTGCTAATCTTCCTTAAAGCTAGAAATATCGCAGCAAGCCTTGATTGTTGACAGTCTAGTGCTTGCCTCAAGCTCAAAAACATAGTCAATTTACTTTCAATGCGAAACTCCATTGAAATCTTATATAATGTGCATGCTTGTAAATTCTATTTATAGTGTTAGGATTTAGGTCTTAGAGAGCTTTTCCCTATAATTTAAAAGTTGGTTCTATCCATAGTAACGGGACTCGGACTTGGCTCAGACTCGGCTAGGGTGACTCGACTCGGGACTCGGTGCCCAGACTCGGGAAAATGAAAAAACCCTAGAAATTTAGATATTTTAAAAGATTTAAAACTTGTTTCAAGCACCCTTTATTGAATAAACCTTAAATACACAATAACATCATTAAATAGAAGAAAATTTGATCACATACACAAGTATACAATGATCACATAAGTATAAAGTACACAAATTGTAGCTGAGCTGTTGAAGGAAATAACATACTTAGATATATATATATAGTCTACAAAACTCATGGAATATGAAATCCATGACATCAAATGTTCCATATAAATATGAAATATAAAAGAAAATAGCCACAAGTCTATGGCTTAGTGGAGCTAGCATCTGTCCTACGAAGGCTTCTAAGGGTCCTCGATGATGTAGCAGCTGTAGCCATAGTCTCTGCCTGTGTCTCCATGCCACTCTCACCAACACCAACTATGTCTCCTCGTGCTCTAGCCTCCTCCTCAGCCATGGCTACAACCTCAACCTCTCTCTTTGCCTGGTCCACCCAATCAAGGTCTTCGTCATTCAAGACTGCATCTGTAGCCTCAGTGATCCTCTCAAACTGTGGATCAACCTCCTCTAGCCTGATCGGGTCGGAGTCCTGGTCAAAAATCTTCCTGTATTTGAGCCGAAGGTTGTAATGAACATATACCAAATCGTTCATCCTCTCCATTGACAGTCTATTGCGCTTCTTGGAGTGTATGTGCTCAAACATACTCCAATTGCGCTCACAACCAGATGAACTGCATGGCTGGCTCAATATACGAATGGCAACATTTTGAAGGTTTAATGTATCAGAACCAAACATATGCCACCATCTATTTGAGATGAGAAAAAGAAACAAAATTAGTATCATTTCCAACTTTAATTTTCAAGTTTCAAGTTTCAAGTTTCAAGTTCAACATTTAATAATAATTAATAAATTATAATATAAAAAGATAAAAATTATGCCCTTAAATATATTTTTACTTGGCTGTAATGTCGTCCTACTCTCTTTGCACAATTTATGTGAAAAGAGGTCTCCTTGTGCTTTAGTGAAGGCATCTATCTCGTGCACTATCTGTGTAGTAACAGCAGGCAACATCCGCTCTATCGTCGAGTAGAGCCCACTAAGAATCTCTCTATCTGCACGGAAACCACGGCTGAATTGGAAGGCTAGATTTAGGAAACATGTAGCTGCATGGAGGGGCCTATGAAGTTGGTGGTGCCATCTCCTATCAATGATCTCCCAAATGGGACGATACTTCTCCTCAACTCTGCTAGACCTTTTCATTACACATCACCCCATCAAGATGGGACCCCTAAATTTGCTCCACCGGTCTTTTGGCTTCGTCTGCTTCTCTCTGGTCTCTGGTCCTTCCGGGGATTGTCCCGTCGTTTGACCCCGGTTGAAATATTGGTCAAGTCTGTGTAATTAGGGTTTTCATCCTTCAGGCTTATTTAAGGTCAGACTGAGTTATAAAATTGAAATCTAAGCTTAGAGTAGCAGTCAGAAGACTTCCAGCAGAGTCCCCCTAAATTTTCACTGTATTCTGGCAACTTACTATTTTTAGTAAGTATTCAACTTGGGACTATTTTATTGAGATTTTGGAATTCTGTCAGTTCCACTGCATCCGAGTGACAGCAAGCTGTCTACACGTAAATTTTGAGCCAGATCAGACGACTTACTATTTTTGGCATTTCAGGCTTTAAGAGCCAAATTAGGGTTTCTACATGAGCTTTTCAGATGCATGTCTGGGGAATCCTTCTGGGTTTTCCAAAACCTTCGCAGGGATGTAACATGCAAACCGAGACAACCACTTTCAGAGTTCAGCCTTCGGAGGCTATTTTTAGGGTTCGCATGCAGTGTTTTTCAACGCATGTCGGGTTTTTCTTCATGGGTTTTTCGAGAGCTTCGCAACGGTGTGGCTTGCAAGCAGTGAAGATCGAGTTTTGAGGACTTACTATTTTTAGCCAATACGTGCATGCAGACCAGTTTTCTGGGTTTTTCTGGGTTTTTTGAGATCCCGCAGGCAATATGACATGCAAACCCATCCGGCAGTGGATGAGTCACTTTTCAGACAGTTTCTATTTTTAGCAGGTACACTCCGGCAGCCGCCCAACACTCCAGTCCAGCAACCCGAACGACATGCAGAAGGAACGAAGTCAAACAAGACCGTTCGGGATACATGCAAGTCAAATTAGGGTTTCCACTTTTATAGGAGGTGAAATCCAGAAATAGCCGAAACAAAGTACCCCACCCATGTCAGCACACTTCAAGGTACCTGCTGGCAAATTTGAGCAAAGTCGGAGAACTTACTATTTTTAGTAAGTCAGGGCACGGCTATAAATAGCAGGTCTGCACCCGAGGTTGGCGTCCGAGTAACCCTCAAGCTATCAAGATCAAGCGTTGCAACTTTCAGGCAAAACGGAGCTACTAAAGGCAGAAAGTCAAACTTACTATAAATAGCAGGTGGCTATAAATAGCAGGTCAGGGCAGAGGACTGACAAAACAGGTTCACAAGGCAGAGAATATCATCTGATGAAATTTTCAGGCAAAACGGAGCCTTAGAGGTTGAAAATCAAGGGATTTGCTAAAAATAGCACAACTTGCTAAAATAGAATGCAAGAGCAGGAACAGGTAGAGGCTTGAAAAACGCCTAAGGCAAAAATGAAAGCTCACCTAGTAAAATGCGCCCATCTCAAGGCAGAGGCTTGAAAAAGTTTCTAAGGCGAAAACGAAAGCTCACCTAGTAAAATGCGCCCATCTCAAGGCAGAGGCTTGAAAAAGTTTCTAAGGCAAAAACAAAAGCTCACCTAGTAAAATGCGCCCACCTTGATGACTCTCTCAAAAAGTTTCTAAGTCATAAAATCAAAGTAGCCCCTTCCAAATGCGCCCATGGTGAAAATGAAAGCTCACATGTGTAAATGGCCCACCTAGCAAAACAAAAGCATGGGGTCTCATTTGCGCCCAAGGAAGAAGAGGATAGGTGAAAAGCGGCTAAGTATGAAATTGAAAGTGCAACACCTCATTTGCGCCCAAGGGTAGTGATGCCTTGAAAAAGTTCTAAGGCGTGGAAAATGAAAGCTCACCTAGTAAAATGCGCCCATCTCAAGGTAGAGGCTTGAAAAAGTTCTAAGGCGTGGAAAGTGAAAGCTCACCTAGTGATTTGCGCCCTCACCTCAAGGATTGAAGACTCAAAACGTCTAAGGCAAAAAGAATGAAAGTAGACCCATGTAAATGCGCCCTCCTTGATGACTCTCTCAAAACGCCCTCAAGAGAAAATGGAAGCTTGGCCTAGCATTTGCGCCCATGATGAAGAGGAGATGGCCGAAATTCTTCCAAGGCATAAAATGAAAGTAGAGAGGTCAAAATGCGCCCAAGGCAAGATAAAGTGGCTAGGACTTGGAGAAATTTCTAAGTCAAGAAAATGAAAGTTCAAGACCCCATATGCGCCCAAGGATATTCTAACTGTTTGAGAATTTTCTAAGTGAGAAATCAAGGCTTGCATGAGTAAAATACGCCAAGGTTGCTGGAGAAAATTTCCTAAGGCAACAAAATAAAAGTAGACACATGAAAGTGCGCCAGAGGTGTAAAGTGAAGGAATTTTTTTGAAATAAATATTTCATCAAAATGTATACGCCTATGGTAGAGAAAGTGTTAGAAAATTTTTTCTAAGTGATATAACACTTCACTAGGGAAAAATACGCCCTTGGCAAGGAAGGATGATTTGATGAGTTTTAAAAATTCTCCGAAGGCAGTTGAAAGTTAACGAATCTTTTTTCAAGGGGAAAATTTGATATCGACGAATATTTTCCATGGGTCAAGTGAAAATCAAATGAACCCGCTTAAAATGCACCCATGAGTTAGCAGAGTTTGAAAATTAATTTCCTAAGGGAAATTTTAATATTTTCAGAAGAAATTCGTTTTGCCTAGATTATTTTCCTGACAGAAGTTAAATCTCAAAGGACGAATTATTTCGAGCACGCAAACAATTTTTTTTATCGCCCGGAGTTGAACGCTTTAATGAGAGAATTTAAAATGTCTAAGGCAAATTTTATGAAATCGAGGATTTAAATGACAGACATTTTAAAAAGTTGGAAATAAATTTGCTACTCCCACGAATTTTTTCGAGTTGAATTTATTTAAACACTGCGAGATTTTAAAATGGAATTTTAAATCAAGTCAAGTGATTGTTTTTCTCGCGAGTTGTTTAAATCGCCAAGAGGTAACCGGCAGACTAAGAGGAAAATTCAAAATTTGAAGAAGAAGGAATCATTATTAATGGCGACTGCCATAATAACCGGCTGACGACTAGCCCACTACTGCGCTTGAATTAGAAGATTCCGAACGAAGATAGTGGGAAATTGATGAAGGTGCTAAAAATAGCCCCAGCACTACTTAGCAGGATTCTCCGGGAAAAGTTATTTAAACAATCTCTCCTCTCATTTCTCCTCACATTATTTCGAAGTTGAAGTTGCTGAAGAGGTTCTGGAGAGATTAAAATATTTTCCAAGTGGTTGAGGAGAGAAATTCTGTGAGAGTTTATTTTATTTCGGAGTGTTGAGTTGCTGAAAGTACGAAGTGCTGGAGAAATCTTCATTTGCCGAGACTCTTTCTTTCGAAAAGCTGAAAGTGTGTTGCTGCGACTTCGAAGTTGAAGGTTGAAGTTATTTTCCGGAGTTGCTGGAGAATTTAATTCTCAAAGAGCTGAAAGTGGAGTTGCTGCGAAGTTTAAACGTTGAGAAGTTGAAGAGGTTGAAATTTCATATTGCTGGCAACTCTTTATTCCTCTAACTGCTGAAGTTGACAAAGTGAAGTCAAGGTTCGAACAATTTGTGCTGGAGAAATTAGCTACATTGCTGAAAGTTATTAGCTTGCTGCGTTTTTTTCTTCACCAGTCAGAAGTGCAGTTGCTGAGAGTTGTCTCTAAACTCAGAGATTTTTATACAGTACGAGGTTTGGAGCTAGAAATTTATGCTGAGAAATTTTATTTTCAAAGCTAACTCCGTATTCGCAGCCATCTCGGGAATTGTTTTATTTTAAAAATCTGCAGTCTAGCTTATTCTTCTATTTTATTTTGCAGATGGCTGGCGCAAAGGATGTTGGGTAGAACAAGCAGAAATGCTAGGCAGAGCCGCGAACACCGGGCGGCGGTCACCATCTCGACAGTAATGATTAGCAGGCTCAAGCCATTTCTCCCGGCAAAGTCGGGCATTAGTTTCCAAAGTTATGGATTGAAATGACACCAACCTTTTGGTTCATTTAATCCAATGCACTAAATCCAGGATGTTCAGCATCAACCATCCGGCTGGCCGCATTACAATATAATGAAGAGGTGAATCTACCAGTTCGCCAGTTTTCCACAGCAACGTTGTCCTGAGCTAATTTGCGAGTGCGCCTAATCACTACAAGCCGTAACGAGGGACGATCGCCTCTCCGGATGGTAAACTCGTCAGCCAACTTTACACCATGCCATCGGAGGGGCATTTGGGATTCCAACTGCTGAGGAGATGTTATACAGGACAAACAAAAGGGCAGATAAGATGTACTCTTCCTCTTTCGAAAGAGTCACTGCAGCCATCAACAGAGTTTGGATGCAGAAGCCGAGGCCACCCCGCACTAAGCTCCCAAAGCAGATAATTGCCGAGGACGTGAAACAAGAATACTGTGATTTGATAATGATGCTGAGCCGGGTGAATGGGAGTGCACAGGCTTACATTTTCGAGCCTTGGATGTTCTATTTCATCGAGATCATCTTGGAAGGAAAAGAGTGTGTCGATTGGGCTAGGATGATTAGCAACCACATCGATGAGCAATTCAGGAGCTTGAAGGTGACGAAGACTTTCTACATGAGCTCATATGTGATTTACATGTTGGCCAGAATGACTAAATACAGAGGGATTTCGTATAAAGAGCCAATCGGCTGTGCCCCTGGTCAATTCAAAATTCATGAAGCCTGCACACAGCTACATTTGGCTAACATTGCCAACTATAAACGGGCAAATGATGCATTCACAATGCACATTGCAAGGACGCTTCAGCAAAGGACGCAGCAGAGAATATCTAAAGAAGCACAGACGCCGATTGAGGAATATGGGTATTGGCTCATCCAATTCCCGAAATTCACATATATTAGGCTGCAGGGGTTCACTTCGTATCCGTATCGGTTACCGCGATACCCCACTGATCACATAGTAATGCTTGAGATATCTAGGCAATTGATTGCCCACGATAAGATTCAGAAAAGGAAAAAGAAGGGTGGGCTTGATTTCATCACCATGGAAATTCCATTGAGGTG